>JAWQEG010005906.1:12500-20000 GCA_033782935.1 Petrolisthes cinctipes | reverse complement strand
AACCAAATCAAGCACTGACATATACCCTTCCAGACTTGGATAATATGCAGCCGGGGGTTCGGAAGACTAATTAACCTATTGGTGTTTTTCCAGCCAAGTGTCGGCAATAACTGAGTTTGGTGGCTTCCTTTATCACAGTTCTTCGGCAGACCTCCTTCTCATCCATCTCTTTTTATTCTTTTTCCTACCTTCTTTTGGTCATGACTTTCTTCTTTTTCTCTGTATTTTCCCGTTTCCTGGTTTCCTTCTTCTCTGTATTTTCCCGTTCCCTGGTTTCCTTCCATCTTCATGTATATAATATGTAGCTTGTGTAACATGTATTCCTATGCACCATATGCCTACTTTTTAAGGAAGTCTTTGACATTTTGAGGGACACTGATATTTTGAATAGAAAAATTATTATCTCAGAATCCAGTAATGGTAAAGATTAATTGATTACTAATTTGATTATTAATTAAGCCGTGTACTGCCCCGTGTGAAGTTATCTGTCTTTAGTCGCCGCAACAGTGAGGTCATATAGCGTACGAGAGGATTATGTATCGACACTAATTAAAACACACACACACTTTTTTTTTTTTTTTTTTTTTTTTTTCTATGTCGTGTTTTCTTTGCTAGTTTTTTTTTTTTTTCTTCCTTGGATTGTTTTGCTAAATTTTGTGTTTAGTTGTGTGTGTGTGTGTTTTTTTTAACCTCGGATGTTTTTTTTTTTTTTTTTTTTTTTTTTAATGTCGTTTATATTATCGGTAGAAATTATTGTTGTTTTGGTTTTGTGTGTGTGTGTTTGTTTGTTTGTTTTTTTACGTTTTGCTGCTTTTGTTGTTGTTGTTGTTGTTTGTTTGTATTGTTGTTTATCTGTGCCTGACTGTGTGGAGGCTAATAATAATAATAATAATAATAACTGTAATAATAATAATAATAATAACACTGTAAAAAAACACTAAAAAAAACACACTGTAAATATAACACTATAAAAAAACACACTGTAAAAAACACATTGTAAAAAAACACTGTAAATAAAACACATTGTAAATAAAACACACTGTAAAAAAACACTGTAAATAAAACACACTGTAATTAAAACACACTGTAAAAAAACACTGTAAAAAAACACTGCAAATAAAACACACTGTAAATAAAACACACTGTAAAAAAAACACACTGTAAAAAAAACACACTGTAAATAAAACACACTGTAAAAAAACACACTGTAAATAAAACACACTGTAAAAAAACACTGTAAAAAAAAACACTAAATAAAACACACTGTAAAAAAAACACACACCGTAAATAAAACACACTAAAAAAAACATTGTAAATAAAACACTGTAAATAAAACACACTGTAAAAAAAAACACTAAATAAAAAACACAAAAAACACACTGTAAAAAAAAAACACAAAAAAACACTAAATAAAACACTGTGTAAATAAAACACACGAGTCAAATAAATTAAAATTCTATGTATATAATAATTTCACTGCATGATATTTTGGTGTTAGTATGTAGGGTGGTATTCAAGAACATCCATGGTATATACGATGGTGGTGATACGATGACCCCACAGATAAACAAACAAACAAACAATAGAGCCATAGTACCGATACCACACCATCGTATAAACCACAAAATTTATGTTCTTGAATACAAACCATAATTAACAAAAAATTCTGAATACAATATTTAAAAATTATTATTATATGTGCTTACAGTATTATAGTTTAACATTATTTTCTGCTAATAAAGTGTTAATAATTAAGAATATTATTGTTTATTATATATATAAATATTTTTTTTTTATAATGTTATTCTTTCAGTATCAAAATATTAATAATTAAGAATATTATTGTTTATTATATTACTAATGTTATTCTTTCAGTATCAAAGTATTAATAATTAAGAATATTATTGTTCAAAATATTAATAATTAAGAATATTATTGTTCAAAGTATTACTAATTAAGAATATTATTGTTTAATCATAATATTACCAACATTATTATTATTATTATTTTTTTTTTTTTTTTTTTTTTTTGTACTTGGAATTTTGCATCATAAAAAAAATAATAATAATTCCTCCATTAACGACATATATATTTTATTATTGGAAATTTGAAGGTCTCTGATTCCTCCAAATTTTGCCAGGAAATAGCTGAACCCTTTATTTTGTCTGCTAAAGTTATTATATTTTCTTTTCATTTTTCTATGTATTCATTGCTATTTTTATTATTATTATTATTATCACTATTTTTATTATTATTATTATTATTACTATTTTTATTATTATTATTATTATTATCACTATTTTTATTATTACTATTATTATTTTTATTATTATAACAATTTTTATTATTATTATTATTATAACAATTTTTATTATTATTATTATTATCACTATTATTATAACAATTTTTATTATAATTATTCTTATTATTATTATCACTATTATTATTATTATTATTATTATTGTTATCACTATTATTATACCAATTTTTATTATTATTATTATTATTATTATCACTATTATTATTATTATTATTATTATTTTTTTTTTTTTATTATTATTACTATTTTTATTATTATTATTATTATTATTATTATTATGTCAGTCTCACACAAGGCGTATTCAGATGCTGTTTCCATCCCTTCCAATTTTTCCCCCGGAGTAAAATGCACACGTGTATCTTTTCTCAGTCAACTAATAATCTATCTAACACTGGAATAAAACCTACACGTGTACGTTTTTTTAATCGAGTCACCTAATCAACACCAGAATAAAACTTACACGTGTATGTATGTATGTTTGTTTTTTAAGTGAGTCAGTTAATATATGTTTGTTTTTTAAGTGAGTAAGCTAATCTATGTAACACTGGACTAATAAAACTTACACGTGTACAGTTGCCAGCACTTATAACGGGTACAGTCAGTCAGCGTGGCAATTCCTCTTTTCCTGTACCCGTTATTAGTGCTGGCAATTGTACAGTGTCGGACTAATAATGTTGTGTCCCTCAGTCAGCCACAGGGAGTCAATAATCTAAACCACTTCAGGCTCAGACAACGAAGCACCTCATTAAATTTCGAATTCCCTAATTATTCTGATGTACACTCGTGATATGAAATCCCTGACCAGCTAGAGAGGAACGGCAGGCACACATACACACACACACACACACACACACACATACCCTGCATTCGAACTCAGCCTCTATAGGTGTACTGGGTGGGGAAATGAACAATACCACACACACACACACACACACACACACACACACACACACACTGCATTCGAACTCAGCCTCTATAGGTGTACTGGGTGGGGAAATGAACAATACCACACACACACACACACACACACACACACACATACATACACTACATTCGAACTCAGCCTCTATAGGTGTACTGGGTGGGGAAATGAACAATACCACACACACACACACATACACACACACCCTACATTCGAACTCAGCCTCTATAGGTGTACTGGGTGGGGAAATGAACAATACCACACACACACACACACATACATACATACATACCCTACATTCGAACTCAGCCTCTATAGGTGTACTGGGTGGGGAAATGAACAATAACACACACATACACACACACACACACACATACACACACACACACACATACCCTACATTCGAACTCAGCCTCTATAGGTGTACTGGGTGGGGAAATGAACAATACCACACACACACACACACACACACACACATACACACACACACACACACACACACACATACCCTGCATTCGAACTCAGCCTCTATAGGTGTACTGGGTGGGGAAATGAACAATACCACACACACACACACACACACACACACACATACATACACTACATTCGAACTCAGCCTCTATAGGTGTACTGGGTGGGGAAATGAACAATAACACACACACACACACACACACACACACACACACACATACCCTACATTCGAACTCAGCCTCTATAGGTGTACTGGGTGGGGAAATGAACAATACCACACACACACACACACATACACACCCTACATTCGAACTCAGCCTCTATAGGTGTACTGGGTGGGGAAATGAACAATACCACACACACACACACACATACACACCCTACATTCGAACTCAGCCTCTATAGGTGTACTGGGTGGGGAAATGAACAATACCACACACACACACACACATACACACCCTACATTCGAACTCAGCCTCTATAGGTGTACTGGGTGGGGAAATGAACAATACCACACACACACACACACATACACACCCTACATTCGAACTCAGCCTCTATAGGTGTACTGGGTGGGGAAATGAACAATACCAGGCGATTCGAAGCTTTCTGCTCTTCACAATCTGGTCAGTAATTAGGTATCACCAGTGTACAGTCGGCGGCAAAAGTCCTGTCGCCTCCTCACTTGCTTCACCAAGGCACGCGATGTTCATAATAGACTCGAGATTGTTAGGTGTAGAAAACGTGTGTATTTCTCGACTCCATAAATACTGCCTGTCTCGGTGAAGCAGGTGAAGCCACACGACTTCTGCCCCTGACTGTCCATCTGTTATTCTTTACAACTGAAGCGTTGATTGATCAGGTGCTTCATTATCCCAGACAGAAGTGGTTAAGAAGGCTGGCTCAATGTGGCCGGCTGGGGGACACAACATTAGTCTGGCAATGTACAGTCGTGGTCAATAATAATCATCCACGTATGGGTATCTCAAACAATTTACTGTCTTATGTTTTTACGTTCACATATGATATTATTGTTTTAAGTAGTGTGTAGCTGCTTGTATTAAATTAAAAGATGGTAGTTAACGTGTGTGTGTGTGTTATTGTTTTAAGTAGTGTGTAGCTGCTTGTAGTAAATTAAAAGATGGTAGTTAACGTGTGTGTGTGTTATTGTTTTAAGTAGTGTGTAGCTGCTTGTATTAAATTAAAAGATGGTAGTTAACGTGTGTGTGTGTGTGTTATTGTTTTAAGTAGTGCGTAGCTGCTTGTAGTAAATTAAAGGATGGTAGTTAACGTGTGTGTGTCTGTGTGTGTTATTGTTTTAAGTAGTGTGTAGCTGCTTGTAGTAAATTAAAAGATGGTAGTTAACGTGTGTGTGTGTGTGTGTTATTGTTTTAAGTAGTGTGTAGCTGCTTGTAGTAAATTAAACGATGGTAGTTAACGTGTGTGTGTGTGTGTGTGTGTTATTGTTTTAAGTAGTGCGTAGCTGCTTGTAGTAAATTAAAAGATGGTAGTTAACGTGTGTGTGTGTGTGTGTTATTGTTTTAAGTAGTGTGTAGCTGCTTGTAGTAAATTAAAAGATGGTAGTTAACGTGTGTGTGTGTGTGTTATTATTTTAAGTAGTTTGTAGCTGCTTGTAGTAAATTAAAAGATGGTAGTTAACGTGTGTGTTTGTGTGTTTGTTATTGTTTTAAGTAGTGTGTAGCTGCTTGTAGTAAATTAAAAGATGATAGTTAACGTGTGTGTGTGTGTGTGTGTGTGTGTGTTATTGTTTTAAGTAGTGTATAGCTGCTTGTAGTAAATTAAACGATGGTAGTTAACGTGTGTGTGTGTGTGTGTGTGTTATTGTTTTAAGTAGTGCGTAGCTGCTTGTAGTAAATTAAAAGATGGTAGTTAACGTGTGTGTGTGTGTGTGTTATTGTTTTAAGTAGTGTGTAGCTGCTTGTAGTAAATTAAAAGATGGTAGTTAACGTGTGTGTTTGTGTGTTTGTTATTGTTTTAAGTAGTGTGTAGCTGCTTGTAGTAAATTAAAAGATGATAGTTAACGTGTGTGTGTGTGTGTGTGTGTGTGTGTTATTGTTTTAAGTAGTGTATAGCTGCTTGTAGTAAATTAAACGATGGTAGTTAACCTATTTATTGGAAAGTTTATCAGCTAAGGAACAGAGGGAAGCTATCAAAATCTTACGTGAGTTACCCCTATATGGATGATTACATTTGACCACGACTGTATTTTTTTTTTTTTCAACCCACCTAATCAACACCAGAATAAAACTTACAAATGTATGTTTTTTTTTTTTTGTGTGTTTTTTTTTTTTTTTTTTTTTTTTTTTGAGTGAGGGAGAGCTAACGTAACCCACCACTTAACTGGACAGAGTTTAAAATATCAAAGTTCTGCCTGCCCCCACTACAGGTATTTGGCCATCAGAGGAGGTGTTGACTTATTACTGTCTCAGCCATCTGGACATCTTTGAAGGGAAACACGTCTTGGAACTTGGTGGAGGAATGACATGTCTCGCTGGTATGATGGTGAGTTATTATTATTAGTATTATTATTATTATTATTATTAGTATTAGTCTATTTATTATTATTATTATTATTGTTATTGTTATTGTTATTAGTCTATTTATTATTATTATTAGTCTATTTATTATTAGTAGTAGTAGTAGTAGTAAATTTATTATTATTATTATTGTTATTAGTATTAGTCAATTTATTATTATTATTATTATTATTATTATTATTATTAGTCTATTTATTATTAGTATTAGTAGTAGTCAATGTATTATTATTATTATTATTATTAGTCAATTTATTATTATTATTATTGTTATTATTATTAGTCAATTTATTATTATTATTATTAGTCAATTTATTATTGTTATTAATCTATTTATTATTATTATTATTATTATTAGTCAATGTATTAATATTATTATTATTCTATTATTATCATTACTATATTATATTAAAATAAAAATATATTCAATACTGTATGATCTTACGAGTATACATAATCATAAGAATATACAGTAATTATAAAAGTATACATAATTATAAGAATATACATAATTAAAATAGTATACAAACCCCCCCCCCCAAGCCTATCCCCCTACTCCCGCACCCCCCTAACCACCCCCCAAGCCTGTCCCCCTACTCCCGCACCCCCCTAACCCCCCCAAACCTGTCCCCCTACTCCCGCACCCCCCTAACCCCCCCAAGCCTGTCCCCCCTACTCCCGCACCCCCCTAACCCCCCCAAGCCTGTCCCCCTACTCCCTCACCCCCCCAAGCCTGTCCCCCTACTCCCGCACCCCCCTAAACCTGTCCCCTACTCCCGCAACCCCCTACTCCTGCACCCCCCTTAAACCCGCACCCCCTTAAGAATATACATACATAATTATATCATAACACAGGTAGCGGCCAGTGGTGTTCCGTCACGTGTTGTTCTGACTGATGGTAACGCCCTCTCTGTTAGTAATGTGTATATATGTGTGTGTATGTGTGAGTGTGTGTGTGTGTGTATGTGTGTGTGTGTGTATGTATATGTGTGTGTATGTGTGAGTGTGTATGTATATGTGTATGTATGTGTGTATGTGTGAGTGTGTATGTATATGTGTATGTGTATGTGTATGTGTGTGTATGTATGTATGTGTATGTATGTATATTTAAGAGTATACATATATTATTCTATCGTAACACAGGTAACGGCCAGTGGTGTTCCGTCACGTGTGGTTCTGACTGATGGTAACGCCCTCTCTGTTAGTAACGTGTATATATATGTGTGTGTATG
>JAWQEG010005906.1:0-5000 GCA_033782935.1 Petrolisthes cinctipes | reverse complement strand
TCCATAATAATTTGTAATATTGTTTTAACATGACATATTGGTGGTTTTAAATATAGTATTATAATTATGTACTCCATAATAATTTGTAATATTGTTTTGACATACATTCGTCTCCTTAAATATAATAATTTGTAATATTATTTTAACATACATTCATCTCGTTAACTTTTAAAATTTGTAATATTATTTTAACATACATTGGTGTCGTTAACTTTCAATAATTTGTAATATTATTTTAACATATATTCATCTCGTTAACTTTTAATAATTTGTAATATTATTTTAACAAGACATATTGGCAGTTTTAACTATAATTATCTAGTATCATAATTATATACAGTACTTCATAATAATTTGTAATATTATTTTAACATACATTCATCTCGTTAACTTTTAATAATTAGTAATATTATTTTAACATACATTAATTCCTTAACTTTTAATAATTTGTAATGTTATTTTAACATACATTCGTCTCGTTAACTTTAATAATTTGTAATAATATTTTAACATACATACATTCATCTCGTTAACTTTTAAAATTTGTAATATTATTTTAACATACATTCATCTTGTTAACTTTTAAAATTTGTAATATTATTTTAACATATATTTGTCTAGTTAACTTTTAATAATTTCTCGTTAACTTCTAATAATTTGTAATATTATTTTAACACACATTCATCTCGTTAACTTTTAATAATTTGTAATATTATTTTAACATACATTGGTGTCGTTAACTTTCAATAACTTGTAATATTATTTTAACATACATTGATCTCGTTAACTTCTAATAATTTGTAATATTATTTTAACATATATTCATCTCGTTAACTTTTAATAATTTGTAATATTATTTTAACATACATTCGTCTCCTTAAATATAATAATTTGTAATAATATCTTAACATACATTAATTCGTTAACTTTTAAAATTTGTAATAATATCTTAACATACATTCATCTCCTTAACTTTTAATAATTTGTAATATTATTTTAACATACATTCGTCTCGTTAAATATAAAAATTAGTAATATTATTTTAACATACATTCATCTCGTTAAATATAAAAATTAGTAATATTATTTTAACATACATTAATCTCGTTAACTTTTAATTATTTGTAATAATATTTTAACATACATTCATCTCCTTAACTTTTAATAATTTTCCACAGTGTTCCCGGGACCCACATTACAGTGAGAACCTCCACTTTCCACTACTCATGATACTCCACAAACTCAACAACAACAACAACAACAACAACAACTGATCTCGTCCACTCCACTCCATCCACCACTCCACTCCACTCCACTCCACTCACAAACATAGTGGTGTATTCGAGGGAGGAAGATATTTATTTAATTATTTATTTATGTCTTTATTTATTTATTTATTTAGTTTTATTTATTTATTTATTTATTTAGTTTTATTTATGTCTTTATTTATTTAGTTTTATTTATGTCTATTTATTTATTTATTTATTTATTTATTTATTTATTTAGTTTTATTTATGTCTTTATTTATTTAGTTTTATTTATGTCTTTATTTATTTATTTATTTATTTAGTTTTATTTATGTATTTATTTATTTATTTATTTAGTTTTATTTATGTCTTTATTTATTTATTTATTTATTTATTTATTACCAATGTGAATATTATAAGTTTTTCCAATGTTGTTATAAGCTTTGTGAATATAGCGTTTAAATTTTGTTATAAGGAGGTCTACAGTCATTTATTTATTTATTTAATTTATTTATTTATTTATTTATGAGGAATGTAAATATTATGAGGGTGGGGAGGCATTTTTCTGATTTTGTTATTTTAATTGTGAATATAACATTTTTATTATTATGTTGTAAGGAGGTCTACACTCATTTATTTATTTATTTATTTATTTAATTTATTTATTTATTTATGAAGAATGTAAATATTATAATGATATCTTCAACCACAAGTATTTATTTATAAGCATTGTGAATATTATAATTATAAGTGTTTTAATTAAGATAAAATCAAGGGGTGTTTGTTGTGTTGTTGTTGTTGTTGTTGATGTTTTCACCCCAGTGCGTGAGTCTGTAGGTTTTACGAGAATTATAATAAGTGGGAGAGGGGTTTGGGGGTTGCGGGAATAGAAGGACAGGCTTGGGGGGTGCGGGAGTAAGGGGACAGGCTAGGGTGGGGTTTGGGGGGTGCGGGAGTAAGGGGACAGGCTTGGTGGGGTTTGGGGGGTGCGGGAGTAAGGGGACAGGCTTGGTGGGGTTTTGGGGGGTGCCAGAGTAAGGGGACAGGCTTGGGGTGGGGGGTTAGAGGGGTGCACGAATAGGTTACAGGCTTTCTACCCACCCCAAGCCTGTCCCTCTATTCCCGCACCCCCCTAACCCCCTCCAAGCCTGTCCCTCTATTCCCGCACCCCCCAAACCCCCTCCAAGCCTGTCCCTCTATTCCCGCACCCCCCAAACCCCCTCCAAGCCTGTCCCTCTATTTCCGCACCCCCCAAACCCCCTCCAAGCCTGTCCCTCTATTCCCGCACCCCCCCAAACCCCCTCCAAGCCTTTCCCTCTATTCCCGCACCCCCCAAACCCCCTCCAAGCCTGTCCCTCTATTCCCGCACCCCCCCAAACCCCCTCCAAGCCTTTCCCTCTATTCCCGCACCCCCCCAAACCCCCTCCAAGCCTTTCCCCTATTCCTGCACCCCCCCAAACCCCCTCCAAGCCTTTCCCTCTATTCCCGCACCCCCCCAAACCCCCTCCAAGCCTTTCCCCTATTCCCTCACCCCCCAAACCCCCTCCAAGCCTGTCCCTCTATTCCCGCACCCCCCAAACCCCCTCCAAGCCTGTCCCTCTATTCCCGCACCCCCCAAACCCCCTCTATTCCCGCACCCCCCCAAACCCCCTCCAAGCCTGTCCCCCTATTCCTGCACCCCATTAATTGATCTGATTCGGATTTTGTTTTTTGCAATTGTTATTAGTGTGGATATTGTTAAGTGTGAAATTGAAGTGAGTGTGATATGTATATAGTATTCATGTTAATATTGACCACAAGAATTCATACACACATACACACACACACACACTTGTTTTCAAAGAGTTTACATACATACATACATACAATAACACTACGTAACTGCAATACAATATTATTATTATTATTAGATTTGTGAATTCATACACACACACACACACACACTTGTTTTCAAAGAGTTTACATACACATACATACATACATACAATATAACACTATGTAACTGTAGTACAATATTATTATTATTAGATTTGTGAATTCATACATACATACACACACACACACTTGTTTTCAAAGAGTTTACATACACATACATACATAAAATATAACACTATGTAACTGTAATACAATATTATTATTATTATTAGATTTGTGAATTCATACACACACACACACACACACTTGTTTTTAAAGAGTTTACATACACTTACATACATACATAAAATATAACACTATGTAACTGTAATACAATATTATTACTAGATTTGTGAATTCATACACACATACACACACACACACACTTGTTTTCAAAGAGTTTACATACACATACATACATACATACAATATAACACTATGTAACTGCAATACAATATTATTATTATTATTAGATTTGTGAATTCATACACACATACACACACACACTTGTTTTCAAAGAGTTTACATACACATACATACATACATAAAATAGAACTACATAACTGCAATACAATATTATTATTATTATTAGATTTGTTGTTTTCAAAGGTTTACATACACATACATAAAATATTACATACACATACATAAAATATTACATACACATACATAAAATATTACATACACATACAAAAAATTTAACACTATGTAACTGCAATACAATATTATTATTATTATTATTAGATTTGTTGTTTTGCAAGAGATTACATACACATACAAAAAAAAATTTAACACTATGTAACTGCAATACAACATTATTATTATTATTATTATTATTATTATTATTATTATTATTATTATTATTATTATTAGATTTGTTGTTTTGCAATTACCGGAGTCACTTGGTAGACCATTCATTGCAATACTTCCACAATAATAACCTCTCTTTGCATATAACTGTGTAAGAATTTCTGTGGTCAACTGTACAACCCAGGTGGAAGATACTAATTAACTCACCTTCTTAGATTATATTATTTCTTTGTCCTTAGAGTATAATATTTCTTTGTCCTTACATTAAAATATTTCTTTGTCCTTGCATTAAAATATTTCTTTGTCCTTAGAGTATATTATTTCTTTGTTCTTAGAGTATATTATTTCTTTGTCCTTAGAGTATAATATTTCTTTGTCCTTAGTAACATTATAATATTTCTTTGTCCTTAGAGTATAATATTTCTTTGTCCTTACATTTTAATATTTCTTTGTCCTTAGAGTATAATATTTCTTTGTCCTTAGAGTATATTATTTCTTTGTCCTTAGAGTATAATATTTCTTTGTCCTTACATTATAATATTTCTTTGTGACCAATAGTAAGTTATACCTGAGGCAGAAATTATGGGTTGATTCCACAGTGGTATTTGTTTGTATGCTTCCCAACCAACCATACTTATAAGGCTTCATTATTTTCCAAAAGCTAAGTATCCGTATTCACAAAATCTATTAAAACAGTTAGATAATGATGATCACTGGATTGTTTACTCACCAAATTCATTAAATAATTCACCCATAAGTCATTTAATAATAATAATAATAATAATAATGATCACTGTATAGTTTATTCACCAAATTCATTAAATATCACACGGTCGCTCTTTTCCTGCGACACCATTTTCGAAGACATGTCGCGGGAAACATTAGCACACGGCAAATTCTCAAGAAAGTCAACAACGACGACCGACGACACCACACGGGCGGCGGGACAACCCAAACACTCTGTTACAAAAGGGAAATCACCAAGGATGGACGCCATTAACCGAGCAATTTTAGCTGTTGGAGTATGGG
>JAWQEG010005905.1:0-25000 GCA_033782935.1 Petrolisthes cinctipes | reverse complement strand
CACACATACAACCACTTCACACCCCTCTCTCACACACACACACACACACAGCCACGTAACCCCCTCACACACACACACACACACACACAGCCACGTAACCCCCTCACACACACACACACACACACACACACACACACACCACACACACACACACACACACACACACACACACACACACACACACACACACACACACACACACACACACACACACACACACACACACACACACACACACACACACACACACACACACACACACACACACACACACACACACACACACACACACACACACACCACACACACACACACACACACACACACACACACACACACACACACACACACACACACACACACACACACACACACACACACACACACACACACACACACACACACACACACACACACACACACACACACACACACACACACACACACACACACACACACACACACACACACACACACACACACACACACACACACACACACACACACACACACACACACACACACACACACACACACACACACACACACACACACACACACACACACACACACACACACACACACACACACACACACACACACACACACACACACACACACACACACACACACACACACACACACACACACACACACACACACACACACACACACACACACACACACACACACACACACACACACACACACACACACACACACACACACACACACACACACACACACACACACACACACACACACACACACACACACACACACACACACACACACACACACACACACACACACACACACACACACACACACACACACACACACACACACACACACACACACACACACACACACACACACACACACACACACACACACACACACACACACACACACACACACACACACACACACACACACACACACACACACACACACACCACACACACACACACACACACACACACACACACACACACACACACACACACACCACACACACACACACACACACACACACACACACACACACACACACACACACACACACACACACACACACACACACACACACACACACACACACACACACACACACACACACACACACACACACACACACACACACACACACACACACACACACACACACACACACACACACACACACACACACACACACACACACACACACACACACACACACACACACACACACACACACACACACACACACACACACACACACACACACACACACACCATTACTTTTCTTTGAATCCTCATTAATCTCTCCGGTCATGATATTTTTACTTTGTATTTTCTTGGCAGGAATCGTGACTGCAATGATTAATAATTCCTGAACACAGATATAATGACCATCTCATAAATTATCAGGAACATTGTGTTTTTATCTAGTGTTTGAGTCTTAGGGAAAGATGGAGAGAGTGGAGGGGGGGGGGTAAGGAGAGAGTGAGTGAGAGAGAGTGAGTAGGGGGAAAGTGAGAAAGAAGGATAGAGAGAGTGGGAGAGGGCGAGTAAGAAGGAAAAAATGGGTGGGGAGGGACAGAAAGAAAGAGCGATTGGGTGGGGAGGGCGAGAAAGAAGTAGAGAGTGGTGGGGAGGGTTAGACAAAGGAAAGAGAGGGTGGAAGATGGTGAGAAAGAAGAAAAGTGAGGAGAGGAAGAGAATGGGGAGAGGGTAAAAGCAAAGAAGAAATGTAAGGATGGAAGAAGGTGAGAAAGAAGGAAGGAGAGGGTGGGAACGGATGAGAAAGGAGAGAGTGGATTGGGAGGGTAAGAAAGAGAAAAGGATGGAATGGATGGGAGAAAGGAGGAGGAAATAGAGGAAACGAAGAGTGTGAAAGGAGAAGAGAAGAGAGGAGAGGGTGAGTGAGAAAGAAAAACGAAAGAGAGGTGATGGAAAGTAAAAGAAAGGAAAAAAGAAGGATATATTTTCCAGTTTCATAGCACGCCTCTCAGTACCTTTCAATTCTTCAATTGTCCCTCCCTTCCTTCTATTTCCATCGTGCTTCTCCCTCGTCCTTCAGGGTTTTTCAAGACTAGGGCGGTCTTCCTTTGTCCTCAAATCTACATAATATAAGGCCAGACAACACACACATTTATTGACATTACCCATGAGAGTCTCTCTTCCTCATGACTTTTTCCTCGTGTTCGAATCATTTCTTCTTCTTGCGACAAAAATAAAAATATAATGTAAACCTGCTGTTGTAATGTAAGAATATTAAACAGTAGCTCAACTTATCACAAAGACTTTACAAGTTTCTTCTTCACTGACTTTTGGCCTCCACAACGATATAAAAAATATTTCACAGTGACAATAGTAAAATGTATCTCACTTACTTACACAGGTGAGTTACTGATTTCCCCTTCACCTCTCACTGTTCCCTCCTAGCAAACCCTTTACTGCTAGCAAACCCTTCACTGCTAGCAAAGAGAGATTTATCGTTCAAAATACAAGTATAGAGACTGAATGTTTCACTGTACTGCACACCACAACTACCGATTCTTTATTACGATGATAATTCCTTTACAGTTGAGTTTGTTTATAGTTTTCTAATAACCGAAACAGTCACAGAAACACCTTCCCTCTAAATAATGTATTCCTCGTGACTGACTGTTTTAAGGGAGTCATCTGTTGGAGACAAACTGGAGGGATACTGATTCCTTTTAACTACACCAGGAAACAAATCACCTCAATGTTACTAATAGGAAATCTGTTTTGTGGTTTAGTTTGCAGGATTCAGTAGCCTTCCAATTTACCGTCACAGGTAAGGATCACACATAGAGTTCACTTCACTACCAACATTACACTAAACATTCCTTTAGTCCAATATCTCTGGTGTGTGTGTGTGTGTGTGTGTGTGTGTGTGTCAGTTAAGGGAAGATTAAAGCTATCTTGTTCGTGAATTACATTCCTCCAAACTATACAACGAAACATAGAACCCCTACTAGTAACACTGAGGTCGTCTGTTTCCTGGCAGAGTTTGGAGGAATCAGTAGCCCCTCCATTTTATCAACCAGACAGGAGAGATTCTCTTGATGATACATTGGAGCGGAGCGGAGCGCCTTAGTTCCTCCAAAGACTGCCAAGAAACAGGGCCAGATTAGCAAAAAAAGTTGGTGGCTGTTGCTTGGAATAGTCTGGAGGAATCAGAGACCTTCCAATTCACCTACAAAAGAATCTGCCCTTAATGTCACAGGGATTATTTCGAGTTGATAATTTGGTGTGAATGATGATAAGAAGGAATTCCCTGTGTGAGAATGATGGATAACACTTCCATAAACCATCACTAAAACCTAATGAGCATAAAACTGAATTATTTCCAATCCATTTACTGTGGTCGGATACGAAGACATTGATCGCGTATTGTCAGTGATGAAGTATTTATTGGAAACTTACACCTCAATCTTACTGACCATCATCCCTCAACGAAACACTGACAGAAAGATATTGAACTATAGGAGCCTCAGATTTCATGTTGTGTGTGTGTGTGTGTGTGTGTGTGTGTGTGTGTGTGTAGCTTTGATTTTTCTGACAATGTTATAAGAACAAATTATATTATTGTAAACTGTCATTTAAATATAAACAGTATATTTGTCAACCATAATGGCCGCATTAGGAATAGTGTGATGTTCTCTCTTAGATCCGTAATGATGTGGTGGCTTCAAGGCCTCTATCTTACAAGTGTTTAAGGGGAAGATACAGTGTTGGTAAATCTGGAGCAACTGATTCCTACAAACTATTCTAAGCAACACACCACCATTATATTTGTTAAGCTGGTCCTATTTCTTAACATACTTTGGAGGAATCAAGGCGCTCCAATGTACCAAAAGTGTATTATCCCCTTTATCAACCTTATGGCCTTTGATATGAGTAATGCAACAAAATACATTTCAACGAAGTCATGATTAAAAGATGACCATGAATCTGAAAAGAGGGATGAAGATCGTAAGTAGATCGTCCATAACGAAAACCATACTGACGATCTGAAAGAAGGTCGTGACGAGTAAGGTGCTTTTAAATTTTGTAGTTAAATAAAGATACCGTTTCGAAAACCTTTAGATGGACAACCGATCAACACAATGGTGAGATAGTTGTCGGGTTGGGAGTGGTCACCTTTCTACGGAACAGGTTGAATAAAAAAACTTCCAACAAGAAGGAAAAGTATTAGATGATAAATAAAGACGGAACAGATTGCCTCAGCAGGGAGTCAGCAGGGAAGAACAGTTCGTAAGACAAACAGTAGGAATTACATTTGGACCAGACGCCTTCCGAGTGTCAAGGCCAGAGACGGCAGTAAGTACTTCCGATAAGGGGGTAGTACAGTGATGGTAAATATGGAGTAACTGATTCATCCAAACTATTCCAAGAAACAGTTTGACATTACTTTGGGAATCTGTCCTGTTTCATGGTATACTTTGGAGGAATCATTGCGCTCTAATGTACCAAAAGTATACCATTCCATTAATGATATTCTGATGACAGGCCTAAGTAAGTCAGAGGCAGGGGACGGGAGGGGGGGGGGAGTGGAGATGGAGAAATAGTACCGGAATCATCCAGAGTGGAGTTAGAGGCAAAGGTTTCAGAGAAGTACTTTCATCCTTATCAAATGAAGAGATGGCAACATTACCATCAGATAGGAAGGAGAGACGAAGATGTCAATTTGTTATAGAAATTTTTGGCGAGTTGCCAGAAAGAACGGGAGGAGGAAGGAAGAATTGAAAGGGTTATTGCACTTTGGCAAGGATGAAAGATTATTTGGCAAGTCAGAAGACAGAGCTGACGCAATTCCGGCATAAAATTGACAAAGGAAAAGATTCAGCATTTTTCTAGGGGGAGGTTAAGTCAGTGGCAAAAGTTGTGTGACCACTCAGCGCTTCTTGAAGGATAACTAAAATGATAATCATCAAACAAACACATTCACCACCAACACACAGTTACAATATCCAGGGAACAAATTAATAAACTTCTCTAGTTCTTCAGTTTACGAGCCTGTGAAGCTTATATTTCCCTACTGTACTTCATAACTTGGCAATTGTGGTGACACGACTTTTGCCGCCAACTCTACCATTGTTGTGGACAGCAGGACAACAAGCGTGATTTAAAACAGGAATTAAGAGGTTTGTGCATCAACATGATTTGAATATGGAGGGACCAGTGATATTTATTTCAATTGTCCAGATGCAGATATGAGTGAATAATTTTACCTTTGCTCTTGTTGTCTTACTCATTAAATTTATACAATGCAAATAATAACAAGGTTGTATATAAACTTTCTGCTTAGAGGGTATTCGACTATTGGTACATTAGAGCGCCTTGATTCCTATTTCAACATGCCAGGAAACAGGCCCAGATTAACTAAAACAATGTTGGCCTGTTGCTTGGAATTGTTTGGATGAATCAATTGCTACAGACTTACCAACACTGTACTACCCACTTAACTGACTCGGGATGAAGGAAGGAAGGAATGTACTCACCAATGGTAGAAGGAGAGAATACATTTATAAAACAATATAAATCTGTTTCTTGAGACAGCTGTGATTACAAACAGGAAAATTATTATTAGTTCCCTCATTCTTATTTAAGGTAACCAAAATGTCAGGTGGCAGTGATAGTACAAGTGATTACCTGATGAAAATATGGAATGATATCACCAGGAAATAACACATGACAAACATACTGAAAATATAAACTATCTTTATCATGGATGTTATATTGCTATTTTTCGTGTACAGTTACGAGCACTAATAAGTATACAACTTTGGTTGAAGCATTGAACAGTCCAATTCACCAACGAACTAATTCCAATGGAAATCTTATTTTGCATTTATTTACTGTCTCTAGGTATTCGAAGCACACCTGAAAACTTGTTAGTGCTCGTGACTGTACATAGTGAACGGTATCCCATACGTTGAAAGTGAAAATGTAAATAACTTGTGAGAAAAGGGATTAACTCATGTTAATATGATTTACAATATTATAATTCACATAAATCTTTGCTTATCGTAAATTCAGGGAATTTGAAAATACTGCTTTGTGGCTTTCTTATGCTTGTTAAGTCCGAATTTGACACATATATCTTTAGGCTAAAGGTTGTCTTAAGAATCACTGAATTACTATCTATCATTGACAAATTGCACCTTCCATTCACACATCATTGGACTCTATCAAACCACACATAGTTGTTTTGGGCATCGGTGATTAGAACTGCACTGCTAATTCAAGATGTGATCGAATCAAAGAAATGTACAGAGTGAGAAATTCTCCTTGTTTCCAAACCTAAACTGTTTTTTACATAATTTGATGGATGGATAAATATACAGATAGCTAGATAATGACAGATATTTGGATAGATGAGTACAATGCTAGACAAATAAAAGAGAGAGAGAGAGAGAGAGAGAGAGAGAGAGAGAGAGAGAGAGAGAGAGAGAGAGAGAGAGAGAGAGAGAGAGAGAGAGAGAGATACGTGGGAAAACTTTAATATAAACACCTTTACAGTAAACATCCCCCCCCCCCCACATTTCTCGTGTAATTTCATTTTCTCGAGATACTCTAAAAATTATCCCCCGGCCTCTTCCACATCAAGGCTTCCATCATACTAATACAACACGTGTTTTTCATTACTGAGGGGGAGGTCATGTGTGTGTGTGTGTGTGTGTGTGTGTGTGTGTGTGTGTGTGTGTGTGTGTGTGTGTGAGAGAGAGAGAGAGAGAGAGACTGTGTTTGAACTACCCTTTTTTGTGGTGACTTTTAGCAAGTCCGTGTGACGTAGAGAGAGAGAGAGAGAGAGAGAGAGAGAGAGAGAGAGATCATACCTAGTGAGTTCATGTGCCATGTAGTGTGTGTGTGTGTGTGTGTGTCCATTCAATTTTGCGCTGAATTTCTCTTTTTTTTTATCCTTATATATATATATATTTAATTATCTTTGTTTCGTGTATTTATTTTATAATTTTTAATGTTTTCTTTATCAATTTAATTTTCTTAGTGCCTTTTGTTTATATAGAATTTTCTTAGTTTTCCTTGTATCAGCCATGACGCTTGGTAAATTGGAGGGCTACTGGTTCCTCCAAACTATCCCTGGAAACAAATAATCTCAATTGTTACTAATAGGGGGATCTGTTTCCTGGCATAGTTTGGAGGAATCTGGAACCTCTATTTTTTTTCCGACAACAAAACAGGTCAATAAAGAAAATAATACAGTGTTGGTGATGTATCTGGAGCAACTGATTCCTCCAAACAATTCCAAGCAACAGGACACCACTATATTTGTTCACTTGGTCTTGTTTCCTGTCATACTTTGGAGGAATCAAGGTGCTCTAATGTACCAATAGAGTATGACCCTCTTAACAAAATCATTTTTTCAGCATTTATCGATTTACGTTTAGTTACATTCAGTCATATTATTCACAGTAGTTCAGGGACACTCTATGAGACCTGGTGACTTCTGATTCCTCCTGACTTTGCACGGAATAAGCTCCTTTAATGTAGGTGGTGTTTCGTGGCAATGTTTGAAGGACTCGCTAACCTCCAATTTTCTGACTACATCACGGGGTCCTTAATGAAGGTATATAATATAAAAAGCGTAATTATAAAAGCCCAAGTATGTGTGTGCTGTAATGTACAGTACACTTGTAAATGTGTTTATGCGTACTTTGGAAACCCTTAAAATGTTAAAATAAAAACAAAAATTAATTAAACACGGGATTGAAAAAAAGAAAGTTCTATAAAAAATTAAATAAAAAATTAACAATGAAAGTGCTATAAAAATGAAGGAAAATGAAAGAAAAGCAAATAAACACTAAACTGAAAAAAATTGGAAGTGATATATAAAGAAAAGGAAATACAGAAAAATACACAAGTGGAATAAATTGATAAAACCTTCTGTAATTCCAAAACCTGACAAAAGATGGAGCATCAAGCTGTGTAAAACAGTCCAATGTATTTACCAATATATCGGAAAGGAATACACAAACCTCACACCAACACAACATTCAATGCAATCATTTGGAGAAACAGTTTGGTCTTAGGAGGAGCGAGTGGAGTTGATGTTGTTGTCATTTTTTTATAATGTTGCTGTTATTATGTATTTCTATTTCATTCTTCTTCTTATTATTATTGTTTTTATTATTATTATTATTATTATTATTATCATTATTAATATAAAGGAAAAAGAAAAAGATAGAGATGAATTGTTATAATGAAGACCATAGAGTGATAATGTTAAGTTGGATGTTGATATTAAATTGTTATCATGACACAACACAACACACACACCTCTTGTCATTCACAGGTAGGCTATCACTGAGACTGAACCTGTTAATGGAGTCTTAAACCAACAACCACTCACACACACAGCCTCTCTCTTACTCACTCATTCATCCAACCACTCACACACACAGCCTCTCTCTTACCCACTCATTCATCCAACTACTCACACACACAGCTTCTCTCTTACTCACTCATTCATTCATCCTCTCCCTTACCCACACATTCACCCTCCCTCTTACTTAGGCACCTTCTCACCTTCTCTCTCACCCATCCTCTCTCTTATTCATCCACATATCCTCCCTTTCATTCGGCCTCCACCCATCCTGCTTCTCACCCAGTTACCCATCCTTTCTCTTACTCACTCACCCACCCACCCTCTCACTGGCTCACCCATCCACACACTCACTCGGCCAGCCAGCCACCCACTCTCTCACTCACCCACACATCCTCACTCTCACTCACCCACCCACTTACCCTCATCGCCTCTTGTGTTGCTTTCTCTTTCTATTCATCATTATTTTCATCTTTCATTTATATTTTCCAAAGTCATCATCATCATCACCCTCCTTCATTTCCTCTTCGCTCATTTATCTTAATTGTTGCTTATTTATTATCTTCATCATCACCTCTTTTCTCTTCACCTTCCAACGTCATCATCATCATCCTACGTCATCATCACCATCACAATATTTCCCTCTCTTCATCTTCCTTCATACATTTATCTTTACATTTCTTTTCGTTTCCGTCATCGCCACTTTTCATTTCTTCGTCGCTTGGTTATTTTTTATCATTTCCATCTTGTACTTATACCATTCATTATTTACCTTTCTTCACTTTCAAAATTACATCTTAATTAGTCATTACTTACTACATTTTTTTTTATCTACTTCCTTGCTACACTTTCGCTTGTTTCATTCTGTTTCATATTCGTTTATTCTGCCATTCCTTTCACACACCATAATAGATTCTTCATCAACCGTCTCTTGTCACCACAACCACACTATTACTACCATCATCCACCATTACCACTACCATCCATCACCACAATAACAACCACTATCACTACCATCATCCACAATTACCACTACCATCCACCACCACAACAACAACTACTATCACTACCATCATCCACCATTACCACTACCATCCACCACCACAACAACAACTACTATCACTACCATCATCCACCATTACCACTACCATCCACCACCACAACAACAACTACTATCACTACCATCATCCACCATTACCACTACCATCCATCACCACTACAAACACTACCATCCACCACCAATACAATAACCAATACCATCCACAATCATCACAACAACCACTATTATCCACTATCACAACAACAACCACTACCATATACCACCACAACAACAACCACTATCATCTACCACCACTACCATCCACAACAACTTTTACCAACCAAAACAGTCACTCACTTTGTTTACATTCTCTTTCCATCTCCCATCGTCTTAGGTCCTTCTACATTGTGCTTAATTTTTACATTCGTCTTTAATCCATTAATTTGGTTAAGAACAAGTGGGTGAGTAGGAGAAGTGAAGAAGGGAATTTAAAAGGTAAGGAGTGTAATGGTGAGGGAATGTGGAGATGAGGAAAGGAGTGTGGAAGTGAGAGAGAGTGTGGAAGTGAGAAGAAGTGAAGGAGGGAGTTTAAAGATAAGGAGTGTTATGGTGATGGAATGGAAAGTGGAGATGGGAAAAGGAATTTGAAATGACGGGATATGAAGGTGAGGAGTTGTTGTAAAAAAGAAGTGTTGAGATGAAGGTGTAGAAGTGAGTAGTTGTGGAGGAAAAAAATGTGAAGGTAAGGGGATATGGAGGTGATATAGTGTTGAGGTGTAGAAGTGTTGAGATAAGGAGATATAGAGAAAATGTAGTGTTGTGGAGAAGAAGTGTGAAGGTAAGGGGATGTGGAAGTGAGGCTAATAATTATTTACTTGGTCTGTGTTATACAAGAGACAATTGCTGAGTAACCTACTTTCAGGATCTAATCAATATTCTGGCTAAATCAGTCAGTCTACCTCCTTTATACAGTGGTTGGGGGTTACAATATACACCAGGCTATGACGTCAATATAATAGTGAGTTGAACTATCGTGGACTAAAATATCGCACCCCTCTCCTGACTGAGAGACTTGATTTGAGTTGGTAACACTGTTGATCTCACCACCTCTCTCTCTCTCTCTCTCTCTCTCTCTCTCTCTCTCTCTCTCTCTCTCTCTCTCAAGTCACGCGAGAGGAGGTGAGATCAACTGTGTTTTACTGGATCAAATAAAGTCTCTCATGCAGGAGGGGGCCGCTATATTTTTTATCCAGAAAGGACACGTTAATTATGGTTACAACATACATCCATTAACCAATTTAATATGTGTGGGTCAATAACCTGTTATGACCTGGTAGTTTTACTGTAACCCGGAAATTACTTGTTAATGGGTTGCTAATTAACAACGGTTACGGTACCGTATGTAGGCTAATCTATCAAAAATAATGGTTGCTTACCCGTGCTCAACAATTGTTACAGTATAATGAATACTGAGGTTCTAACCGATACGCGGATGTGAGACGGAGGTAACATGTAAACGAGGAAAAGAAGTGAGAGGAAATCCTGTAATGAGACGAGGAGTTATAGAGCAGGAAGGTGTAGGAGAAGGAAAAGAATAATGTTTCAGAAATACCTTTAAAAGTGTATTTCTGAGACTAGTACAATATAAATTACTGTGTAGTACAGAAATATGTGTAAGATTATGATTATTTATGTTTTAGTCAAGCTCAGTGTATCTAAAAGTATTTCGAACTATATGACACTTAATTTGTCTTATCTTTCCCTTAAATTGAGGTCCCTCCCTATACACGCTGTGTGGCACTGAGCAAACACACTGCCAAACTGGCTTGCACAGTGCAGTTTGTGCGTGTGTGGGTCGTTTGTGACCTGTACTGTTCCACAAACTACTCACACACACTGTACAAACTGTACTGTTCAAGTCAGTTTGTACAGTGTGTTTGTTCATTGCCACTGAGTGTGTATAGGGCACCTTTATAGGAGTGGTAAAGTTTTGAGGTTCAGCAAGTACTGTACACCGACATTCTTCCTCCCGTACGAAAGGCATCGGTTTTATTATTCCAGAATAATTTGCAGTATTATCACATATTGTATCCATAAGTTGATCACCAAGTTAGGCAGAACTTGGATGATCTCCAGTGAGTATGTGACAAATGGCAACAAGTGTCTCGGTGTACAGTAGACCCTCGATAAAGGATTCTCAAATTTAGCACTACGAGTATCCATTACAGCCTCAGTAAATCACTTTGTATCCATTACAGCCTCAGTAAATCACTTTGTCTGTATGACAATGAATAACAGAAGTCTGGTGGTCTTCAATGAGGGACTGATTGTAAAATGAAATGTTGGATACAAGTGTTTAATCATTGTAGTCGTATATCAAAGGTCTACAGTTAACACTCAGTCCCTCATTGACCACCCAATATTTTTTTCCCAGGCTTATGTTATTCATTACTATAGAGACTAAGGCATTTATCTGAGCCTGTGTTAAATGAGAGTGCGAAAATTATTTATCTTATATCGAGGGTCTACAGTTCAAGCACCTCGTACACAACAACTTGAATGATGTTACTGTTGAGCAGAAAATATTGTTCTTTTGGAGGCAACTTTCTCCATCAGCCGTCCATGCGAACTTGTCCTCAGCTAAATGGATGGTGACAGTTTGGTCCAGTGTTGCTGTGTGGGACTTGCATTTCAAACATAAATTTTCCCAACCACTGTGTTTTGTGGAGGAGAGGGAGTGCTGGCTGGTGCTGGAGGGATTATCAGAGCACAGGTTACATTTTCGCGAGTTGAAATTAGATCTGCTTGACAATTGAGTTATATGTGATCAGCATAACATAGTCAGGACATTATGGCCAGGTTCTGACAGAACACAAGATCCAGTCGATATTTAAGTAAGAACTGACATAACATCTGTCTCATTTGGGAACCAATGTTTTGGTAGATACTCCATTAATCTACTATACCTGTTATACAAGGTTATTATATGACATCAAATTTGTTGTGTGTACATATGTGTGGATTGGAAGAGTGCAATCTTGTATATAATATTATGAATATATGAGATACCCACCGGTACACATACACACGCTCTCTCTCTCTCTCTCTCTCTCTCTCTCTCTCTCTCTCTCTCTCTCTCTCTCTCTCATACACAACAGTCGTAATTCATTTTTAACCAGATCTCATTTTTTATACTGTGAGTTTTACATTCTCATTTATCAGCTTATATCTTCATAGTTTGAAATTAGTTGGTCACTGTGCAGTATATTTGGGTTGTTTATTTTTTAATTTCAATCTTAAATTCACTTCATATCCATCATACTGACACTCATACTCTGTTTTAATTTGTAGTTATTAATTACCTTGTCTTACAATTCACATAGGAAAAGGAATATGTATGGTTATGTTATATTCACCATAAAATTCTTAATTGGATTATAACATTTACTTAAGGGGAAAAACTCATGATGGCAAAGTTGAGGGCTGCTGGATCCTCCAAACTACGTTACGAAACAGATCCCCCAGTATAGTAACATTGAGGTGATTTGCTTCATGGTGTATATATAGTCTGGAAGAATCAGTAACCATACACAAAATTAAAGGTTCAAATTCGCATTTCTAGTGACATGACAAAATTTCTGTGTCACAGACAACGACACAGATGGTCAAGGCTCGTAACTCAGCTCTGAGGTTAGGTTAGGTTAGGTTAGGCTACGCTACGTTTAGTTATATAGTTTTATTACGTTAGGTTAGGTTAGGTTAGGTTAGATTAGTTTGGTTGGTTAGGATAGGTTAGGTTAGGTTAGGTTAGATTAGTTTGGTTGGTTAGGATAGGTTAGGTTAGGTTAGGATAGGTTAGGTTAGGTTAGGTTAGGTTAGGTTTCGAGTTCATGAGTAAAATGTGCTGGTAAATACAATGACAATATTATAAAGAAAATCTTATAGTTAGTTTTATCACTACAACCCAAGCATCATATTTCAAATGATTCTTTGTCTTTTGGTTCAGACTGAGACGAGATCGTATACAGAACGGAACTATGACACCAGGACTCCTAGACTCATTTAATTTATTTCATTTATTCATTTATTTATTATCCGGGGAAGATTTACTGGCTCCATTATTTAATTTATTTACAATTTTGGTCGGTAAATATACTTCAATCCTAGACATAATATATCACACCAAATTCAACACAACCAAGTATAGCATTACTTGTAACATATTAATATGGAATGTACTGTAGACAACACAAGCATTTAAAGGGATGATATAATATTGATCAATCTGGAGGAAATGATTCCTCCAAACTATTCCAGGCAACATAACACCATTGTTTTTGTTCATCTAGTTCTGTTTCATGGCATACTTTGGAGGAATCAAGGCACTCCAATATACCAAGAGTGTATTACTCACTTAAGGTCATATTACTATGAAGGGAATTTATTCATTTTCATTCCGATAAAAAAAAACAATATATAAATAAAACTCATTATATTCCCATAAATAATGACATAATATTCATGACAACCTAGTTATTATTATCCACGTAATATTAGATTAGATATTCCCTTAACGGGGTTGTAAACATTTGGTACATTAGAGCTCCTTGATTCCTCCAAAGTATGTCAGCAAACAGAACCAATGAATTAATGTAGTGTTATTCCTGTTGGTTGTAATAGTTTGGAGGAATGAGTTACTCCAGATTTAGCACCAACAACATTGTACTATACTATATACCCCCGTAACATATATTATATTGAGCCTTGGTATAAGTGAGACAAGTTTAATGCTACAATTACCGTTCTCTCCTTAATGTTGGCCATTCGGTTTGTCATTTCATACAATAATAATAATAATTGTATCATGAATTATAACTTATACTTATTACCATAGTGAAGCATTGAGCCGTATGTAAGAACATTTGTGGTGTTTACGATGGTGTGGTACTGGTACGATGACTGTATTGTTTGTCTATGGAGTCATCGTACCGGTACCACACCATCGTCAATACCATGAATGTTCCTGCATACCGCCCATTGTCTGGTACAAAGAGGCAACACAGTCTACAATAAATATGACGGTGAGAATTTGTATGAAAGCACTTTATACAAACAAGGTTTTCACTTTCTGACAATACCATTAACCATTTCAATAACCGATCGTTTTGACTCAAACAACTAAATATTCCACTGCTATTTATTGTGACTGATTTAATAGAAGAGAGAAAAAGGTTACGAAAAAAAATAAGTTATAAAGTCAATCACACACACACACACACACACACACACACACACACACATAGCAGCAGCAGCAGCGATGACATAAGAGAAACGCACACACCAAACTACTGACATAAACGAACGTCTGTTATTTTTGTCCCTGATATTTGATGATCGCTATTCCATTACCACTCACCTTTAACCAGACATTATAAAAACACAGTAAAAAGTATATACTGAACATGATATAGTGACTTACTTACTGCAGCCTTCCGGGAGCTCTAACACACACACACACACACACACACACACACACACACACACACACACATACACAAAGAAACGTGGATACGCCTGGTTTATTCTCCCTTTTCCTGTGTTTTGTGAGCACTCTTTGGAATTACGAAGGCATAAGAAGATAGATGGTCATATCGTTCATTTTCCACTGTAGTGTCTGGGTCCCGTCCCAGGGAGGGTTACTGTCAGGAATTTCTTCCATGAATTATCTCGCGGCGGATTGAAAAAATAAATAAACAAATAAATAAATAAACTGTGTAGAGGTCAGAAGAAGTGTTTGTGATAAATAATGGAGTATACACTGTCTGAGTTAAGAGTCTGTATTTCTTGGTCTAGAATATTTTGTCCCTAATTCGATTGATATTGATTGTTTACCAAATTGAAACTAGGTTAACGTGGGTAGGGGATCCAATTCTCTCAGGTGAATTCAGACGCTTATAATAAGACCACCGAACGTAGTAATACACACACACTGGTAACATAACAACCACAGTATTTAGAATTTTTACCCTCACATCCGTCTCTCTGTGACTGGGTGACAGTTCTAAAGTCGTGACGAGTGTGGATGGGTAGAAGTTAACCTGTGCCTTCCGTAACGGGCTTCAGGAGTTCTTTGTCCAGTATCAAAAGACCAGTGAACACACCACACTAAACACTCTGTAACTGTCATCCAGAAAATCAAAATTATGCACGTTAACAAATGGGTATTATTAAGGCATTAAGAGAGTAGTACAGTGTTGGTAAATCTGGAGCAACTGATTCCTCTAAACTATTCCAAGCAACAGTACACCATTATTTTGGTTAACGTGGTCCTGTTTCTTGGAATACTTTGGAGAAATCAAGGCACTCTAATATACCAAAGGTGTATTACTCCTGTAAGGTTCTTACTCTCTCTCCTCTGTTGGAAAAGTACCGTCTTGATATTAATGTGTAGAATAGAGCCCCGGGGACACACAGAGAGAGAGAGAGAGAGAGAGAGAGAGAGAGAGAGAGAGAGAGAGAGGAGTTGGCACGTCACCAGAATATGTTAACCCATAAGGTTATACATCATTATGGTTATTATTTACAAATAAGCTTTACTATTTATTATTAATCATTTACTAATATTCTTTCTATCGTTTATGTTTGCTACAGAATAATTTAGAGAGAAAATCTTACACTTAGTGAAACGTACTGTACCAATTTCGTTTCATGTTTCGACTTTGATACACGAAAACTTTATGGCCAGATCGAAGGTCAGTCTAACACACACACACACACACACACACACACACACACACACACACACACACACACACACACACACACACACATGACCTGGCTGTGAACTGCATCGCCTGTGTTGTGAAAAATCCGCTTATGTTCCGGATTATCGTCGGTCGGATTATTGTTTTTTCTTTCTATCTTTAATGTTATGCAATGTGAAATGTTCACAATGCATCACTCTTCATAATAAGTCTTTTAAGTGTTGTTTGCCTGAAACGATAGAATTGGGCAGAAAAATTTTGACAGCTTTTTAAAATGTTAACGTGACTTGAATATTTATTCTTCCCTGTTAGGTTATGCAGTTGGTTCGATTTGATTGTCTTTCTGTTTACGGAATAATATGTGTAAATTTTATACGAATTATTTACAAGAATTGGACCTCGTGACTGACAACAATTGATTAAGTTTGAGGGAAAATGTAGATCCAAGATTTTATTTAATTATTTATTCATTGATTTATTTTTGTTTACGTCCAGGTAGAACAAAATGACTTAGGCAATATGTTTATGAAGGTGACGATATAATATTTAGTGTCAGTGTAACATGGTGTAGTTTGATGCAACATTAAGTAATCCTTTACATTTCCTTCCACTTCCCATCCCTGTGGCTTAGTTACAGTCCTAAACATAACTTTACCTTCTCGTTTTGTCCTTCAATAACTGGTGTTTCATTCGCTATATATACACGAGAATGTAATAGTGTATATTATTATATTCTTCATGATTCTTGTATATATTGTATTTGTATGTTGCAGGATGATGAGAGACAACATTATTCAGATCGGACTTCTGTCTGAAGGGTAGCCGTGATGTTGTCAGAAATTTAGAGATTAGAGAATCCTTCAAACATTGCCACAAAACCCCACCCGTATTGTCTGGTCACCACATCTGCCAAGTCATGAAGTACAGTTTGGAAATATATGTTTCGACGCTCATACACTAAAACATCAGAGGAGTTTATCGATATCCCTCCCTCCGATAAAATAATTCTCAGTTGGTGGTAAATGTGTTTGTTCAACGATTATCCATTATATTATCCTTGAAGACTCACTGAGTAAGGTGATAAGACTTTTGCCGTTGACTATACACCAATAAAACCCAACGCCATATATATCAAAGGAACAATATACTTTTGGTTCATTAGAGTGCCTTGATTCCTCCAAAGTATACCAGGAAACAGCACCAGAAAAACAAAATTAATGGTAATCTGTTGCTTGGAATAGTTTGAAGGAATCAATTGCTCCAGATTTTCCAACACTGTACTTTCCCCTTATTAAGGCGAGAACCTCTTTTGGGTAAATTGGAAAAAAAAAAATCACCTCAATGATACTAATGATGGATTTGTTTCATGATATAGTTATGAAGGATACTCACAATATTATATCTTCCTCTTCGTTCTTTCATTCTTTCCTTTCTTTCTATTTATTTTCTTCATTTCCTTTCTTTTACTTTCCTTTTTATCCTTTACTATAGTGTTTGTTGACTGGAGTAAAGACGACTTCCTTACAAAGCATTAAACTTGTTACTCTCACTCCCATTCAAAGTATTTCCTAATGTTTACCAAGGTGATATGGTGAGTTTATGGATGTACTATCTTTTCTATAGTTAGTTAACTGAATAACAGATAAGACGTGACGGTAATACAGATTCAGTGATTTGTAAATTTTGGCAGAGTATATATAAAGGAAATATGTGTGTGTGTGTGTGTGTGTGTGTGTGTGTGTGTGTGTGTGTGTGTGTGTGTGTGTGTGTGTGTGTGTGTGTGTGTGTGTGTGTGTGTGACTGATTATGACGGCCACCATAACGCCTTGTTATTCTGTTATATAACACCATGACAACTGTGTGTGTTGAGGGGGATGGAGTTACCAAACGGATCTCTTCTATTTGACAAGTTTTATTGTGTTGTTGTACACGAGGGGAAGGATTTCATGTCCCACCATTCATCAGTTTAATTAAAGAACTAACTTAGGATGAACAATGTATCTTGGTATCTTAACTTATTAATGCTCCCCTTAAACTTTATTCTCGTGTTTGTGATATGTACAGTTGACGGCAAAAATCGTGTCGCCTCACTCAGCACTTCTTAAAAAATAACATAAAGGTTAATATTACATGGAATAAACACATTCACCATACAGAAATACGATATCCAGGGAGTTAATTAATATACTTCCTTGTGTTTTCAGTTTACAAGCCCGTGAAGGTTATATTTCCCACACACCACATATACACCATATAATTATGTGGTGTGATATTTCCATACTTACTTTATGCCTTGGCAGATGTGGCGACAGGACATCGTCTCATTCGGTGCTTCTTGAAGGATAACATAAAGGATAATAATCATCGAACTTACACATTCACCATACTAACTTATTATAATATCCAGGGGACAAATTAATAAACTTCTCTGGTTCTTCAGTTTACGAGTCTGTGAAGCTTATATTTCCATACTGTACTTTATGACTTGGCAGATGTGGTAACACGACTTTTGCCGCAGACTGTACAGAGCAACATTTCAGCTTAAAGGCTTTAGTGTTTTCGTTCTTTCTTTCCTCGGGTCAAAATTTATATTCCTTTCTTATCTTCACCTCACACACCTCGCTTCCAGGTCTGCAAATTTCCTTACCATCCTTCTTTCTTTCACTTCATGTAAAATTCTCTATTATTCTCTGTACGCCTCTATACACACACACACACACACTCACGTCGACACTTACTTAGCAAGAAACAAAGACACTTAATTCATCACTTAAGGTGTTTTTACCAACACTTACAATTTAGGCGTTTTACCGACATCTAAATTGAGGTTGTTTGTTTCATGGGGGATGAACTTCTTTCCATCTTGTACCGTCAGCTGAGACAAAGTTAGACATTTAGTTTGTGTCAATGTGAAGCTGGAAAGTCTTAATTCAGTTATGATGATATGATTCCTATGTCACACAGAGTATGTACAGTTTACTCATAAAAGTACGTGGGGGTCTGTGTGTACGTCAGGAGGGCTTCCTGAGGACAGCAGAGACTCTGTTTGATGACCAATGTGTAGTGAGGATTTTACTGGCAAGTTTTCAACGGTGCTTGGCGTTTTTAGTGTTCAGATACGACTCGACCCACCAAATAATAAAGAGCCTTGACGAAATACACTTTAAAAACTCGGCTAACTCGTGTGACCAAACACTGTTAAAATCGCCGGTGATTTATTGACGATAATATTGCTAGTATAACCGTACCTTCATTGGTGATTTATAAATTGAGGTAATTCTGATTCCTCCAAACTACGCCAGGAAGCAAAATATTTATCTCAATGTTAGTAATAGGAGATAGGTTTGTTTCGTGACATATTTTGCATTATTCAATAGCCTTCCAATTTACAGATCACCTATTAGTATCATTGAAGTAATTATTTCGTTTCCTGACATAGTTTGGAGGAAACAATTGCCTTCCAATTCACCTGAAGGGACGAACTCAGTACAAACCTCCCTCTTCCTACCAACGCTCCCCTTCCCCCCTCCTACGAACCCCTCTTCCTCTCCCTATTCCTTCCTTCATCCCCTCTCCCTCTCCTGTCTTTCCCTCCATCACCCTTCTCTATCCCTACCACCTCTTTCCTGCCCTCTCCCTCACTTCTCCCTCCAACCCTCACTTCCCATCCACCTCCCCTCCCACCCTTCCTGAACATGCAAATGAAAATCAATCCGTGTATGTATGTCACAGCATGGAGCTGGATAATCCTAGTGGGAGTCGTATATATATATGTATGTGTGTATGTATGTATGTATGTATGTGTGTATGTATGTATGTGTGTATGTATGCATGTATGTATGTATGTACAGTCGGCGGCAAATATCCTGTCGTCTCACTCAGGGCATCTTAATAAATAACATAAAGGATAATCATAAAACAAACACATTCACCAAGCAGAATTTAAATATCCAAAAGGCAATTTAATTAAGATCTCTACTTTTTTAGTTTACGAGTCTGTGAAACTTATATTTCCATACTGTACTTCCTGACTTGGCAGATGTGGAGACACGACTATTGACGACGGCTGTACTGTACACCTGTTTCCCTGTTGCTCCAATTCCTTTATAATTTTTTTTTAAATTTTTATGTGTTGTGGCTTTAGAGTTACTTTGATAATAATAATAATAATAATAATAATAATAATAATAATAATAATAATAATAATAATAATAATAATAATAATAATAATAATAATAATAATAATAATAACCAGCACATTTCCCATCTTAAGGACATGTATCCCTGTAGATTATATTTCCCCCAACTATAAAAACTGAAGTAAAAATAAAACAGAGAATTAAGATAAATGTACATGGGTGCTTTCGAAACCTAACACACACACACACACACACACACACACACACACACACACACACACCTCACTCCCAAACATTTCCAGTCTGCTGCCGAAGTTTAGTATATATGCAGACTCGTGTGTGTGTGTGTGTGTGTGTGTGTGATCACACAGGGTGATGAGATGCGTCTAGTGCAGTGTTACTGTGGGTGGTAAGTACGGTCGGCGGCAAAAGTCCTGTCGCCTCACTTGCTTCACCGAGGCACGCGATGTTCATAGACTCGAGATTAGTAGGTGTAGAAAACATGCGTATTTCTCGAGTCCATGAACACTGCATGTCTCGATGAAGCAGTTGAGGCGACAGGACTTCTGCCGCCGACTGTACATGCTTTGCTTGACTTCTCGCTTTCAGCCACTGCCGCTGGCTAGCCCCGGTGGTGAACGGGGAAGCTGTATACGTAAGTCTTCCCCTGCCAGTACAAAGCCTTTCCATCATCAAGACTCCTGTTGTGCCTCCTCGTGGCCACTCACGGTAACTAGAGGTCTTGCGACCCTAGGCTAAATCAAGAGGGGATCTCGGAGCAGCAGTGGGCCCCAGAGGTACGGTGTGCAGGCCCGCCGGTGGGTGGACACAACCTGGCACATACCAACCACTGCCCCCCACTGCCTTGTGGGTTAGTGAAGTAAAATGTAAGGCTAGGGGAGCTAACCCTGAGAGAAAAAAAAAGTACTTGGAGGTGTACTTTTAAGGCAGTTCTCCGACAAACTGGAGTTCTGGCAACTTCCTGCAGTCGTGGGGAGGTGCCCGTCGTCCTGGATCTTTTCCTTGCCACTGGAATCACCCTCTCTATGATCAAGATAGTGTCACTGGGGTTTGCGCACCCTCTTTGCCACTTTAAACAACTTCTTTGCGCAGGTATCTTCTCCTGTAAATCACAGAGTCTTTATCTATCTTTTTCAACAACTTCACAAAATCTGACGGCGATGGGGGAAGAGTGACCGGGGCAGGTCTGAATGCGCTGGAAGCCTCTAGCTTGACCCCTGCACGTCAGCGGCACAGGGCTATATATGGTCGCTAGCAGCTGGGATAGGAGTGACAGCTGCTTTCGGCAGACCCCTTGACTGAGCAGGCCTACTGAGGAACCGCACTGCTTGCCCCAATTGGGGAGGGGCCTAGAAAAGGTGGCCTACACATTGCCCACTCCACCTCTCCTGGATAGGCAACCGCACCTATCGGGACATTCCACCTAGCGGTCGAAACACAAGAATTGCCACATGGAATATTAGAACTCTGCTAGTCACCAACCGAGGAACGGATAGACCACAACGCAGAACGGCTTTCATTGCCGCGGAACTGAGACGTTACAAAGTGGATATTGTTGCCCTGAGTGAGACGAGGTTCTTAGAAGAGGGATCACTAAATGAAGTTGGAGAAGGGTACACCTTTTTCTGGAAGGGCTACCCTAAAGATGGCCAGCATCTGCATGGTGTTGGTTTTGCAATAAAACATAGTCTTTTACCTAAGCTTATAGAAATGCCAGCTGGCATTAGTGAAAGGTTAATGACTCTCCGCATTCCCTTAGCAAAACACCGACATGCCACACTTATAAGTGCATATGCTCCAACCCTACCAAGCAACAATGAAGAAAAAGATGGCTTTTATCAAGCTCTAGATGACACCTTAAATCATATCCCAAGAAACAACAAAATTATATTACTGGGAGATTTTTATGCTAGAGTCGGCAGTAACAATCAAACATGGGGAGGAGTGATAGGGAACCACGGTATTGGACACACAAACTCAAATGGACTTAGACTATTAAACCTATGTGCCGAGCATGATATAAAAATAACAAACACTATTTTTCAACAGAAGAACAAATATAAGACTTCGTGGATGCACCCCAGATCCAAACACTGGCACCTAATTTATTACATAATAGTGCGATCTAGAGACCTGAAAGATGTCTTACTGACTCGAGTCATGAGGGGAGCGGAATGTTGGACTGACCATCGTATGATAATTGCTAAGCTCAACTTACATGTACGACCACCAATACGCAGACAACAATCAAGTTAGAACAAATTAAATTGTGCAGCACTGAAGAATGAAAATAACCGCAATGCATTCCGCCACTCTGTAGCTGAAAAGCTGACAGATTTTGAACTTCACTTGGGAGCTGATGACTCAGTCAATGATAAATGGACATCTATAAGCTCACTGTTATATGAGGCTGCAGTTGATGCAATTGGCTACAGAGGTAGGAAGCACCAAGGTTGGTTCGACGAGAACAAGGACAGAATTTACACCCTTTTAGATAATGTGCATAAAGCTCACTCTGCTACTCTAAATAACCCATCTTCACAAGCCATATTAAAACAATGGCAAGATCTTCGAAGAGAAGTACAGACCAAGGTGCGCATCATGCAAAATGGATGGTGGACTGCGAAAGCAGAACAAATTCAACAGTACGCAGACACTAACGACATGCATAATTTCTATGACTCCCTAAAAACTATATATGGCCCAAGGAACTGCCCTGTAATACCTGTTCGATCCGCTGATGGGACAACACTAATCAAAGATCAAAAGCAAATTACCGAGAGATGGGCTGAACATTTCAATGTCCTACTAAATCAAAGAAATCCAACAGATGACTCCATATTAGATGAGTTTCCTGACCGGCCAACAATATATGAACTGGACCTTCCACCAACCTTCTCAGAAATCAACCAAGCAGTCAAAAGCCTAAAAGACAACAAGTCCCCAGGCCCTGACATTATCCCAGCAGAAATCTAAAAGAATGGAGGATACCTGTGCCTCAGGTCTCTTCACCAATATATCCTAGAAGTTTGGAACAAGGAAAGTGCGCCACAACTATGGAAGGACGCTAATATTGTTACCATATACAAAACGAAGGGTGACAGATCAATTTGTGGAAACAGCCGAGGCATGGCTCTGCTGGCTGTCGCAGGAAAGGTTTTGGCAAAGGTGATGCTTGGTAGACTGGTACGTAATATCTCAGAAGACATACTGCCTGAATCACAATGCGGTTTTCTCAAAGATCGTGGAACAGTAGACCTAATATTTACGACACGCCAACTTCAAGAAAAATGCAGAGAACAACACCAAGACTTGTTTATGGCCTTTTTTGACCTCAGTAAGGCCTCTGACACGGTAAATAGAGAGATGCTGTGGGATGTGCTCGCCAAATTTGGCTGCCCTTCAAAATTCCTCAACATCCTAAGACAGTTTCATGAAGGAATGATGGCAAGAGTTACTGTAGGCGAACATGAATCTAAACCTTTTTCCGTACGTACTGGAGTCAGACAAGGTGATGTCGTGGCTCCAACCCTATTTAACATTTTGCTAGTATGTGTGACAACACTTTTAAAAAGAGACATAGAAGAAGAAAGTGGTGTAATTATTGACTTTAGGCTAGATGGAAATCTATTTAATATAAGGAAATTTCAGGCTGAGACCAAACTAACATCTGAACGCATCCTTGAATTACAATACGCTGACGACTGTGCTCTGGTGGCACACACACCAGAGGCTAATATTACAAGCTGCCCGTACAGCAATTGAAAATGCTTACAGGAGGATGGGTCTTTCTATTAACATACAAAAGACTGAAGTTCTTTGCCAATGGGGAGCTGCTGCCCCTCCTGAACTGCCTACCTTTCACATCCTAGGCAATGAACTCACAAACGTATTTAACTTCAAGTATCTAGGAAGTATCCTGTCTGAAAATTGTAACTTGGATGAGGAAATCCAAAACCGTCTAAGGCAGGCCTCTGTATCCTTTGGTTGCCTGAAAGAAAGAGTCTTCCTAAATAAAGGTCTTAATATAAAAACCAAAATACATGTATACAAGGCTGTATGCATATCAACTCTTTTGTATGGTTGTGAATCATGGATAACATACAGACGCCACATCAAATCCTTAGAAGCTTATCACATCAATTGCTTACAGCGCATTCTGGGGATAAACTGGCGTGACAGAGTCCCACATACAGACATATTAAGCAGAACATCCTCTATTAGCATTGAAGCTACCATCTCTCATCACCAACTACGTGGGCTGGGGCATGCTATAAGGATGCCTGGGGAGCGTCTCCCACGTAAGATACTATACAGCCAACTACATGGAGGTGAAAGAAGAGCAGGTGGTCCAAAAAAGCGATTCAAAGATCAAATGAAGACAACTCTGAAGAAATGCAGCATTCATCACACACAACTGGAGACTCTTGTTACTAACCGCAGCCGATGGCGATCACTTTGCCACGAAGGGACTCAGCTACTTGAAGACAATAGAACAAGGGTAATCCAAGAGAAACGTCAGAGGAGACACGCACGCCAGGCTACTCCTCTTCCACCAAACCCGGACTACACCTGCCCAGACAATGTGTATCAAGAATTGGACTATACAGCCATAGAAGGACTCACCGATGACGCTGGAGAGGAAGTCATCATAGGACACGACGGACTACCTTAA
>JAWQEG010005904.1:0-36626 GCA_033782935.1 Petrolisthes cinctipes | reverse complement strand
GGGGGGGTGCCTCTGTGTTTGTGTGTGTATGTGTGTGTGTGTGTGTGGTTTTGTGAAAGAAAGTCCGTGGCATTTTTATTTGTTTGTGTGTGTAAATGTGAAATAGTGTGTGTGTGTGTGTGTGTGTGTGTGTGTGTGTGTGTGTGTGTGAGAGTACGTGGTGGTGTGCGTGTCTGGGCTGTGTGTGTGTGTGTATGTGTGTTTGTGTGTGTGTGTGTGTGTGTGAAATAGTTCATGGCGTGTGTGTCTGGGTTTTGTGTGTATGTGTGTGTGTGTGTGTGTGTGAGTGAGAGTACGTGGTGTGTATGTCTGGGCTGTGTGTGTATGTATGCTTGTGTATATGTGTGTGTGTGTGTGTGTGTGTGTGTGTGTATTATCAGAGTACGTGGTGGTGTGCGTGTCTGGGTTGTGTGTGTGTGTCTGTGTGTTTGTGTATTCTGTATGAAGCATGACATACTACCACATTCATACTTACACAAACACACACACACACACACACACACACACACACACACACACATACACACACAGACCAGACCTTTTATTATTATTATTATTATTATTACACACACACACACACTCTATATTTATGACACATTAAGAAACACACACACACAATTAGACTCATAACTTTTAAAATGACAAGAATACAATTTTATTTTTTTTATTTTCTACACTTAAAGTAATAATAATAAAATTTAAATTATAATAATGAAGTTTTTAAAATATATTCTACACTTTAAATGATAATATTGAAGTTTTGTTTATATATTCTTACATTTAAAAGATAATAATGATTTTTTTCTTTAATATATTCTACAATTTTAATGATAATGATGAAGGGAGGAGAGGGGGAAGAGGGGAAAGGGAGGAGAGGGGAAAGGGAGGAGAGGGAGGGAGGAGAGGGGAAGGGGGAAGGGAAGGAAAGGGAAGAGACGAGGTTAATAGTAGGAAGAAGGGTAAAGGAAGGAAAGGGAAGGGAAGGAAAGGGAAGAGAAGAGAGGTTAATAAATAGTAGGAAGAAGGGTAAAGGAAGGAAAGGGAAGGGATGGAAAGGGAAGGGAAGGAAAGGTAAATACTAAGGACTACCAATGAATACAAATTAATACAAAGGGAAGGAATACAATAAATGCAAATGAATACAAAGAAATACAAAGGGAAAGAATACAAAGAAATACAAAGGGAAAGAATACAAAGAAATACGAAGAAATACAAATGAATACAATGTGAAACAAAAAACTAATACAAAAAAAATACATAAGAAAGAAATACAAAGAAATAAAAAAAAAATACATAGGAATACAAAGAAAAAAAAATACATAGGAATACAAATAAATACAAAAAATATGCATAGGAATACAAAGGGAAAGAATACAAAGAAATAAAAAAAAATAAAAAAAAAATACATAGGAATACAAATAAATACAGAATGAATACAGTTCTCCTTTAGAGGTTAATTGGTGATATAAAAAGAGGTAGTTACTTTTTATAAGAGGTATTTAGGAGAAGGGAGAGAGAGGGGGGGGATGGAGAGAGGAGAGAGAGGGGGGGGGATGGAGAAGGAGGGAGGGGGGGGAGGGAGAGAGAGGGAGGGGGGGGAAGAGATAGAAGGGGGTGAGGGGAGGGAGAGAAGATGGTGAGGGGGGGAGGGGATTGGAAAGGGAGAGGGGAGAGAAGGAGGGGAAGGGGGGGGGGATGGAGAGTGGGGGGAAGGGGGAGGGAAAGAGGGAGAAAAGGGAGAGGAGGGAAAGGGAGAGGGGAGAGAAGGAGGGGAAGGGAGAGGGGAGAGAAGGAGGGGAAGGGAGAGGGGAGAGAGTTATAGAAGAGGGGGATGGGAGAGGAAGGGATGTGAGAGGAAGGGGGGAGAGAGAGGGGAGGGGGGAGGGGGGAGGGGAGAGACAGTCCATATGGTGACACAACACTAGAACATGAAGGACACACACACACACACACACACACACACACACACATTTTTTTACACACACTATACTCTCTCTATCAATCTATCTATCTATCTATCTATCTTACACACACTATATAATCTTTCTCTCTCTCTCTCTCTCTCTCTCTCTCTCTCTCTCTCATACACACACACAAACACCTCTCTCTCTTTCTCTCATACACACACACTTTCTCATACACACACACACTTACACACACACACACACACATTCTCTCTCTCTCTCTCTCTCTCTCTCTCTCTCTCTCTCTCTCTCTCTCTCATACTTTATTTATTTATATATCTCTTCACATAAAACAGTATATTATTATTATTATTATTATTAATATTATTATTATAATTATTGTTATTATTATTATTATTATTATTATTATTATTATTATTATTATTATTATTATTATTATTATTATTATTATTATTATTATTATTTAGGTACGAGAAGCATCACTTGACATAATTCCTGTTTCCCTCCAAAAAAAGATTCTGACTAAATCAATCGTAAAATAACCGGGAAATTGGCATCACTGCGAGGAGAGAGAGAGAGAGAGAGAGAGAGAGAGAGAGAGAGAGAGAGAGAGAGAGAGAATGTGTATGTGTGTATGTACTGTGTAAGAAATATTAGTCTAGGATGACTATTTAAAGTTCACTAACCCCACCATTACCTCCTCCTTCCTTCCTTCCTTCCTGACATATTTCCTTGCTTCCTTCCTTGCTTCCATATTTCCTTCCTTCCTTCCTTTCTGACATATTTCCTTACTTCCTTCCTTGTTACATTCCTTACTTATTTCTTTTCTTCCTTCCTTCCTTACTTCCTTCCTTGTTACATTCCTTACTTCCTTCCTTCCTTCCTTCTTTTCTTTCTTCCTTCCTTACCTCCTTCCTTGCTTCCATATTTCCTTCCTTTCTTCCTTCCTTCCTTCCTTCCTTCCTTCCTTCCTTCCTTCCTTCATGTTTCCCTCCTTCCTTCCTTCCTTCCTTCCTTCCTTACCTTATCCTACAGAAATTACAATAATAATAATAACAATAACAATAATAGTGATAATAAAAATAATAATAACAACAATAATAATAATAATAATAATAATAATAAAAATAAAAACAATAACATTAATAATAACACTAACAATAATAATGATAATAAAAACAATAACATTAATAATAACACTAAAAATAATAATAACACTAAAATAATAATAATAATAAAAATAATAATAATAATAATAACAACAACAACAACAAAAAATATACAGATAAAAAAGTTAAGTATCGATAAAAAAAAAAAAAAAAAATATGTATAGATAGATAGATATACTGTAATAATGAAAAACTTTGACGAGTTAGTTAGTGAGTTACCGTGACGAGTTGGTTAGTTAAGAGTTGAATTAGGGAACCTGTGTGATTGTGTATTGGTGAGACTTGGTGGTGGCTTCTGATTCCTCCTGACTATGCCACATACACACACACACACACACCGTTTATTATTATTATTATTATTATTATTACACACACACACACACACTTACACACACACACACTTACACACACACACACTGACTGCCTCTACACACATACATACGACTACTAGACTACACACACACACACACACACACATACACGACTACTAAACTACAATACACACACACACACACGACTACTACAACACACACACACACACACACACACACACACATACACACAAACTGACTGCCTCTACCACACACACACACACACACACACACACACACACACACACACTGACTGCCTCTTCCACACACACACACACACACACACACACACTGACTAACTCCACCACACACACACACACACACTGACTGCCTCCACACACACACACTGACTACCTCCACACACACACACTAACTCCACCACACACACACACACACACGGGGTCCCAAAATTAATGAATGAGAGAGTTACAGTTTGTGACGATTTGGTTGAGAGATGATGAACCTTCAATTTTTTTATTTTTTTTACTTTATCTTACCTTCACTTCTCCTTCCTTCCTCTCTTTCTTCATTTCTTTTGTTATTTCTTCCTCTCTTCCCTTCCTCTTTCCTTCCTTCCCTCCCACCCTCTTTCTGTCCTTCCTTTCTTCCTTCCATCCCACCCTCTTTCCTTCCTTTCTTCCTTCCTTTCCTCCCTCTTTCCTTCCTTCCTTTCTTCCCTCCCTCTTTCCTTCCTTCCCTCCCACCCTCTTTCCTTCCTTCCTTTCTTCCTTCCTTTCCTCTCTTTCTTCCCTCCCATCCTCTTTCCTTCCTTCCTTTCTTCCTTCCTTCCTTTCTTCCTTCCCTCCCACCCTCTTTCCTTCCTTCCTTTCTTCCTTCCTTTCCTCTCTTCCTTCCTGCTATCTTCTCCTCCTTCCTTCCTCGTCTCCTCCCTCTTTCGTTCCTCTTTCCCTCCTTCCTTCCTCACTTCCCTTCCTCTTTTCCCTCCCTATTTCCTTTCCCTCTTTCCTTCCTTATCTCCTCCCACTTTTCCTTCCTCTTTCCTTTCCCTCCTTCCTAACTTCTCTCCTTATTCCCTTCCTCTTTCCTTTCCCTCCTTCCTTCCTTATCTCATCCCTCTTTCCTTCCTTCCTTCCTCTCTTTTCTTCCTCCTTATTTTCCTTAATCCTATCTTTCCCTGTTCCCTCTTTTCCCTTCTTCCTATCTTCCTTCCTTATTTCCTTCTTAAATTCCTTCCTTCCCTCCTCCCTCTTTCCTTCTTTCCTTCCTCACTTCCCTCCCTCTTTCCTTCTTTCCCTCCTCCATTTCCTTCCTTCCTTCCTTATTTCCTCCCTCATTCCTTTCCTCCTATCTTTCCCTCTTTCATCCCTCTCTTCTTCCTTCCTTCCCTCCTCTCCCCCTTCCCTCTCTCCTTTCTTCCTCCCCTCCTCCTATCTTTCCTTCCTTCCTTCTTTTCTTAATGTAGAGTAAAGGGGGAGTTTCCGTTTATAATGGGGTGGGGGGTGGGGGAGGGTGGGTTCAGAGATGACGCCTACCTAATTATGGAAGGGTTAACGGAAGGAAGGAAGGAAGGAGAGGAGGAGAGGAAGGGTGGAGGGAAGGAAGGGAGGGGAAGGGAGGGAGGAAGGTATGGGTGGAGGAAAGGACAAAAGGAGAGAAGGAGGAAGGGGTAGAGAAAGGGAAGGAAGGAGAGAGGGAGGAAGGAAAAGAAGGGAAGGAAGAAGGGAGGGGCGGGAATGGTGGAGGGAGGAAGGAAAGGAAGGAGGGAGGGGTTGAGGGCAGGAAGGAAAAAGGGAAGGAGAGAAGGGTAGAGAAAAGGAAGGAAGAAGGGAGGGGTGGAGGAGGAAAGGAAGAAAATGAGGGAGGGAGGGAAGGAAAAGAGGGAGGGAGGGAGGAAGGAGGAAAGAGAGAGAGAGGGAGGAAGGAAGGAAAGGAAGGGAGGAGAAGTGGAGAGAGGAAGGAAGAAGGAAAGGAAAGGAGGGAGGGAGGAAGGAGGGAAAGAGAGAGGGAGGGAGGAAGGAAGGAAAGGAAGGGAGGAGGGGTGAAGAGAGGAAGGAAGAAGGAGAGGAAAGGAGGGAGGGGTGGAGGAAGGGAAAGGTATGTACAGTGGGCGTCAAAATTCCAGTCTATCTCCACACACACACACACACACACACACACACACACACACACACAGACAGATCTAGAATAACTCCCACCCACCCACCCCTCCTACACAACACACACACACACACACACAGATCTAGAATAACTCCCACCCACCCACCCCTCCTACGCACACACACACACACACACACACACACACTCTGACTACCTCCTACACACACACACACACACACACAGACTGACTCCACTACATTCATCTAGTCTCGAGTTGCTTGTGCTGAGGTGAGGAGTGTGTGTGTGTGTGTGAATTTTTTTAAAAGTTTTTGAAGTGTGTGTAGGACATTTTTTTTGGAGTTTTGGGAGTGTGTGGAGTATTTTATTTTTCAGGTTTTGAAGGATTTTTTTTTATGAGTTTTTGGAGTGTGAGTAGGATATTTTTTATAGTTTTTGGAGTGTGTGGAGTAATTTCTTTGGAGTTTTTGAAGTGTTGTTGAGTTTTTGGAGTGTGTGGAGGATATCATTGGTGTTTTTGGAGTGTGTGGAGTAATTTCTTTGGAGTTTTTGGAGGAATATTTTTGAAGTTTTTGGAGTGTGTGGAGTAATTTCTTTGGAGTTTTTTGGAGGGGTTGAACGAATATTTTTGAAGTTTTTGAAGTGTTGTGAGTTTTTGGAGTGTTTGGAGTAATTTTTGGAGTTATTGGAGTGTGTGGAGGAATTTTTTTGAAGTTTCTGGAGTGTTTTGGAGAGAGAGAGAGAGAGAGAGGGAAATAGAGTGAGTGCATAAATGAGTGTGTGAGAGAGTGAAAGAGAGAGAGTGGGAAAGAGAGAGAGAGTGCATAAATGAGAGTGTGAGAGCGTGAGAAAGAGAATGAGTGAGAGAGAAAAAGAGATAGTACGTATAAGAAAGTGAGAGAGTGAGAGAGAGAGAGTGAGAGAGTGAGAGTTAGTACGTAAGAAACTGAATGGGTGAGGGAGTGAAAGCGTGAGAAAGTGAGGGAATGCGTGAGAAAGAGGGTGAGAGAGTGAATGAGTGAGTGTGTGAGAGTGCTTGCAAACAGAATATTTCATTGTCACGCTTGCTTACTCAACAAATACCCACTGATGTCAGGGTAGGTGGGTAGGTGGGTGGGTATGTAGGTGGGTAGGAAGGTAGGTATGTTGGTAGGTGGGTATGTAGGTGGGTGGGTAGGTAGGTAGGTGGGTAGGTAGATGGGTAGCAGTAAGGGTAGGTAGGTAGGTAGGTAGGTGGGTAGGTAGGTAGGTAGGTAGGTAGGTAGGTGGGTATGTTGGTAGGTAGGTAGGTGGGTAGGTAGGTAGGTAGGTAGGTAGATGGGTAGCATTAAGGGTAGGTAGGTAGGTAGGTAGGTGGGTGGGTAGCAGTAAGGGTGGGTAGGTGGGTGGGTAGGTAGATGGGTAGCAGTAAGGGTAGGTAGGTAGGTGGGTAGGTGGGTAGGTAGGTATGTAGGTAGGTAGGTAGATGGGTAGCAGTAAGGGTAGGTAGGTAGGTAGGTAGGTCGGTGGGTAGGTAGGTAGGTGGGTGGGTAGGTAGGTGGGTAGGTAGGTAGGTAGGTAGGCAGGCACTTACATCAACAATGAAAAAAGATCATGAACTTTACCAAACAAACACACACACACATATTCTCTCTCTCTCTCTCCCTCTCTCTCTCTCTCTCTCTCTCTCTCTCTCTCTCTCTCTCTCTCTCTCTCTCTCTCTCTCTCAATAATTCGATAAAGGTCACATCTACACAGTAATATTTATCATTCTATAAATTTGAGATGTGGACCACCAGCTGTCAATCTTTTAGCCTTGGTATTATGCTTGGAGGTGATGCTTGTGAGAGAGAGAGAGAGAGAGAGAGAGAGAGAGAGAGAGAGAGAGAGAGAGAGAGAGAGAGAGAATGTGTGTGTGTGTCTGAGAGAGAGAGAGAGAGAGAGAGAGAGAGAGAGAGAGAGAGAGAGAGAGAGAGAGAGTTTGAAAGATTCTGTAGCACGAGAGAGAATGTGAGATAGAAAGGAGGGACAGTTAACACAAGAGAGAGAGAGAGAGAGAGGAGAGAGAGAGAGAGGGTATGTGTGTATGTGACAGCTAGCACAATAGTGAGAGAGAGAGAGAGAGAGAGAGAGAGAGAGAGAGAGAGAGAGAGAGAGACGGTGGGGGGGGGGCAGCTAGCAAGAGAGAGAGAGAGATAGAGAGAGAGAGAGAGAGGACAAGTAAGCAAGCATCTGTGACCGTAGTAATCATGACTGGCTATTGTTATTATTATTATTGCTATTGTTGTTGTTGTTTACTGCTTCGTTGTTCACTCCCACACGAGACCTGGATACGGTACACGGCGATTCATTGTCAGACAAACATACATTAACATTGTGCTTTATTCTACAGCCGTATAGAGAGAGAGAGAGAGAGAGAGAGAGAGAGAGAGAGAGAGAGAGAGAGAGAGAGAGAGTGTGTGTGTGTGTGTGTGTGTGTGTGTGTGTTGTTATTATTGTCCTTGTAGTACTAGTTGCATAATCTATACCATTGCCAAAAAAAATTTGAGGTTTTGACTTCATCTGTATTTTGCAGAACTGAAATAACGTCTGTATCTCTCATTTTATCGTTTAATGTAATAATTAGCAGTATATATTTTGAAATACTTGAAATATATTATATCTTTCACCCTCGATCAAAATAATGGGTCGAAAAATGACATGATTATCAGTATATTGTTTGAAATGTCATAATTATCAGTAAATAGTTTTAAATATAAATATCAGTAAATAGTTTGAAATGTCATAGAGAGATAGAATGTCATATCAGTAACTAGTCTGAAATGTCATAATTATCAATAAAAAGTCTGAAATATCCTGATTATCAGTAAATAGTTTGAAATCTATTAATTAATTTATTCTACAGCTTGTGACAAGAATGTGTGCTATGTCGTTCCTCAGGCTGGAATAGTGAGTGAGTGAGTGAGTGAGGGTGAAGACTAAACTACATAGCCTACATGTCATATATTATGCCAGTCTGACCCGCGAGCTACTGTCTAGTCTTCAGTATACTGTATATATGTCTCCAGAAGAGGGTCAGCAGGAGACACAGGCCCTCTGGTGTGCCAAGGTAGGTATACTGTATTCTACTATTGGCAATACAAGAAGTCGTACACACGCTCTTGTTTTCGGGAGTTTCTAACATGTTGAAAATGTAACTGCAATACATCATTATTATTTTGGGTTTGTTGTTTTGTAATGTAAGACTTACGTAACTGCAATACAACATTATTATTTTGGGTTTGTTGTTTTGTAATGTAAGACTTACGTAACTGCAATACAACATTATTATTATTAGGTTTGTTGTTTTGTAATGTAAGACTATGTAACTGCAATACAACATTATTATTATTATTAGGTTTGTTGTTTTGTAATGTAAGACTTACGTAACTGCAAGACAGCATTATTATTATTAGGTTTGTTGTTTTGTAATGTAAGACTATGTAACTGCAATACAACATTGTTATTATTATTTGAATTGTTGTTATGGTCATTATCGAGTCACTTGGTAGACCATTCATTGCAGTACTTCCGCAATGATGAATAACCTCTCTTTCCATATAACTTATGTAAGAATTCCTATGGCCAACCGTACAGTCGGCGGCAAAAATCGTTTCGCCTCACTCTGCTTCTTGAAGGATAACATAAAATATAATAATCGAACCAACATATTCACCATACAGAAAGACAATACTAAGGAACAAATTAGTAAACTACTCTGGTTTTTCATTTTACTAGCCTGTGACACTTATATTTCCATACGTATTTCCATACATCTTCATGGATTGGCAGATCTAATATTTCCTCTTGGGATTTATTTTACAGATTAGCACCTTTACAATAGCTTTACGATTTATAAACACTTACTAATTTATCTTAAAAAAACTGGTAAACAATACAGTATGACAAATAACGAATAATGTATGAGTTTATCGAGACCCAAGTCAGAGCCAGCCAAGACAACCGAACACAATGTTTTGGTTTGTGATCATAACACAATGTTGCCAGATGCAGAAAAATTTATCTATTTTTAGAGAATTTTGAAGTCCACACGGGGAAATTATATACATACATACAATTCAACAAGAGGAGTAAATAGGAAAATTTCTACCAGACGAAATAGCAAAAAAAAAAGGCCGTCAATATTCAAGAGTAAACAGGGAATTATTGAGGGAAATTCTAAAGGTGAAGTTAAGGATATGTTGCCAATCACACCTGGCAACACTGACCACAATAACAACAGGTAGAAACTCCCCCTCAGGCCTCGGTAGCATCTTCCATTTATTATTATTATTTTTTCTTCCACAACGACACACAACAGACTGGATTACTTCACCTGTGGCTGGGATTACTTTGGATTACCACCGGCCATGTTGATAAGGACATAATTTTATACATAATATACTTGTTTTTGTAAGTAAATAAGGGTTTTATTGGAGTCGTGATCATGTGGTTTGTACGTATGTATGTATGTAACTACTGTATGTGTGTATGTATGAATTAAATGTATGTATGTATGTACAGCCACAATCAAATATCCAACAACACTTTTGTGCGTATTTACAGAGTATTATGTGAAGTTTAACGTGTCTGTGTGCTTACAGAGTTGTGTAAAGTTTAATGTGTGTGTGTGCATTTACAGAATATTGAGTAAATTTAATGTGTGCATATTTACAAAGCATTGTGTAGAATATAAAATGTATGCATATAGGCCTATGCAGAATATTACATGGAATTTTGATGTGTGTACGGATTCCAGAGAATTGTGAGGAGTTTAAAGGGTAAATATTGAATGAATTACCGTTATTGCGTACGGTTTTTCTACCTTCATTACCCACTATTTTAGACCATTCTAAGACTATTTTCTTCTATGGCATTTTCTCCGCAAATGCCCCATTTACAAGATAGGGCATATTCAAATGGGGCATTTTGAAATTAGCCTGACCTTACCTGACCTAACCTAACCTAGACCCCATCAGACTACCGGGACCTAACCTGGGCAAACTACCGGAACCTAACCTGGGCAAACTACCGGGAAATAATTGTGATAAAGTACAATAAATGACTGGGGCAAAATACTGGAACCCAGCCGGATCTGGCAACACTGCTGCAAAACGGTAATTCTTTCAATAAATACCGTTTAAAGTGTGTGTGTATTACAGAATATTTTATGTAGTTTAATGTGTGTGTGTATTTACAGAATATTTTGTGTACTTAAATGTGTATGTGTATTTACAGAATATTTTGTGTACTTAAATGTGTGTGTGTATTAACAGAGTGGTGTTGGTGGTAGTGGTGGGGGCAGCATGGGATGGTCACTACGCAGTCGTTCCTTCCTGTTGGGCATCCTGGTGGCGTCGATAACCTGGGCCATCATTACCTACCTCTACCTCTCCCTTGTCCAGGTCAGATCTCTCATTGTGGTCCTATCGTTTGACTTGGGGTCGGTGATTAACATTCATTGGTACGGTACTGACTGGGTTAGTATTTTGAGGGAATATTACAGTCTTGGTAAATCTGGAACAACTTAATTATTCCTCCAAACTATTCCCAGCAACAGGCCACCATTATTTTTGTTAATCTGATACTGTTTCCTGGCATATTTTGGAGGAATCAAGGTGCTCAAATGTGAGTACAATATATACATATAGCTTCACCCCTCACCCCTGCCCCAACAGGAGTCTTCCGTGTCATCACACCTGCACATCAGCGGCCCGGTACCTCAGGGGGCCGGACTGGAGCCCCTCCGTGACAACGCATGGGCCCCCAGCAACAGCAACAACAGGCGGGGACCCGGGCACAGGGCGTTTGACATGGAGACCAACAGTATCCTGGGCGGCAAGAGTAGGAAAGACAAGGACAGCGGTGCCCTGCGTAGGAATCAAATCATCAAGAGCGGCCAGGATGAGAAACCCAACAAGGCCGGGCAGAGCATAGCCGCCGCCGACACCAATCACGGACTGGTTGGGTCGTCTAAAGATAAAGATGTCCTTGCAGAGTTAGGGATGGTCATGACACACCAAGACCAAGAGGTAATATTACTCAATGATACATGTACAGTTGATGTGCATACTGTAATCCTTGACTAGACCTACCCTTACACTTAGGTCATGGACTATGTGCCACAACTGTACACTCTAGATAAATAATGTATATGTACAATGCAATGTAACTGTGATTAACTACATTTTTGTACACTCTAAATATATATAACTACAATGTAACTGTGCTTATACTCCATTGTATTTATTTATTTATTTATATATTTAATTATTTTAATGTGGCAAATTGTGTTTCAGGAGAAGGAGTCTGGGTACCATCTCAATGCCTTCAACACCTTCACAGATTGTACACTCTGTAAATATAAGTACAATGTAACTATGATTATACTCTATTTTATTTATTTATTTATTTTACCTGACAAATTGTGTTTCAGGAGAAGGAGTCTGGGTACCGTCTCCATGCCTTCAATACCCTCATCTCCTCCCGCCTCTCCCTCCACCGTCCCGTCCCAGACACCAGAAACAAGAGGTTGGTTGGTTGGTAGGGAAATGTCACTATACAACACTTATAAACAAAGTATGTTATCTAAAGTCATGATCAGCAACTTAGAAGGGAATTCAGGGGGATTATAAAGAATTTAAGTTGCATCATGTTGTATTAGTTTGTGTTTCGGCAACCAGGTGTCATTTGCAGTGGACCCTGGATATACAATGAATAAATACTTGTATCCACCACTTCATTTTACACTCAGTCTCTCATTGAACACCACCAAATGTTTTCCCAGGCTTCTGTTATTCATTACCATACAGACTATATAAGTGATTTACTGACACTGTGTTAAAAGAATACCGGTACTGTAATACTAAATTCATTCATTATATATCAAGGGCCTACTGTATTATACAAGTGATTTACTGAGCCTGTGTTAAAAAGATAGTGATAATTTTACTGAGCCTGTGTTATAAGGATAGTGCTAAATTCAGTCATCTTATATCGAGGGCCTACCGTACTGTATTCTAGTTCAGCCATGTCCCACCAGGTGTCATGCCATTGAGTACCCAGCCCAGCTTCCCTCGGCGTCAGTAGTGGTGTGCTTCTTCAGGGAGGAACACGCGGCCCTCCTTCGCACGATACACTCCATCCTGGACCGCACACCACCCCACCTACTCCACGAGATTGTGCTGGTCGACGACACTGATGATGGTGAGGCCGAGTGGAGGAGTGGAGTGGAGAGAAGAGGTGGAATGGGGTGTAAAGAGTGGTGGAGTATGCTGGAGTGGAGTGTTACGGCACCTATTATCAATTACCCAAACAAACACTCCATAAATCTCTCTCCGTTCGGCAGCCAGTTACCATGCGGCGGTGGCAGCAGAGACGTCCGGCATCAGTGACAAGATCCACCTATTACAGACAACACGCAGGGAAGGACTCATCAGGGCAAGGGTGTTTGGTGCTAGGAAGGCCACGGGGAAGGTAGGGACTCCATATTATTGTGTTGGTGTTATCGTACTTGTGTTACTGGTGTTTGGTGTTGGATCTGCTGGTGTTATTTATGGTATGTTTTCCTGTTCTTGTGTTGTTGGTGTTGGTGTCGGATCTGCTGGTATTATTATTAATGGTATATTTTCCTGTTCTTGTGTTACTGGTGTTGGTGTTGGATCTGCTGGTGTTATTTATGGTATGGTTTCCTGTTCTTGTGTTGTTGGTGTTAGTGTTTGATCTGAGCTGTTGGTGTTATCGTACTTGTGTTGCAGGGATTACTATTTGATCTGTAGGTGTTGTTTATATTTTACCATATTTATCTTTATTCCAAGTATAGTTTTTACAGTACAGTACAGTATTCACATTAATGCATAATTTCCTGTAGGTGTGTTGCAGCTCTTATTACATTATATATTCCTCTCCTTGTGTTGCAGGCTCTATAAAGTATACCACCTATATTGTATTATCCACATTACTATAGAATTCTTATTGGTGTGTTACAGGTTCTAGTAGTGTATTCTGTCAGTGTTTATTATCCACTTTGCTATATAATTTCCACTTGGTGTGTTATAGATTCTAGCACCATATTCTATCAGTATTTATTATCCACTTTGCTATATAATTTCCACTTGGTGTGTTATAAATTCTAGTACCATATTCTATCAGTATTTATTATCCACTTGGTGTGTTTCAGGTGTTGGTGTTCCTGGACAGTCATGTGGAGGTAAACGTGGGTTGGCTGGAGCCCCTGTTGGCGAGGGTGTCAGAGAACCACACCCGCGTGGTCACTCCCATCATTGACGTCATATCACCTGACACGTTTGAGGTGCGGTGATTCCCCTCCTTCATTACTTAACTTCACGGTCGGGAGATTTAATGCATATAAGATTGTAGTTCTCTTATAGCTGTAGACTGAGTATTTGAATTTTTATAATGGGTGATTTCGTTTTCATAATACTGTATTGTAGTTTTTTTATTTAAAGGGATAGTATATGTTTGATAGATTGGAGCGCCTTGAGTCCTCCCAAAGCATGCCAGGAAATAGACCAAGATGAAAATAATTATGGTATCCTGTTGCCTGGAATAGTTTGGAGGAATCATTTGCTCCAGATTTACCACCCAAAACAATGTGCTATATACCCCCTTAAAGAGAATTGATGCTGTAGTTTTCTTATAAGTGTAGACTGCTTATGTAAAATTAAACAATGGATGATTTTGTTTACATAATACAATGTTCTTTTTCATGGATACACACACTGTCTCCTAATTATCTCCCCGCCCCTCCCTTCCAGTACACTCCGTCTCCCCTGGTGCGTGGGGGCTTCAACTGGGGTCTGCATTTCAAGTGGGACAACATTCCAGCGTCGTACTTCGGTGACAAGGCCAACTTCGTCAAGCCAATCAGGCAGGTCACGCTCTCTTCGTTACATCCGTGTCTGGTGTCAAATTGTTAAAGGGAAACTTGGAATGTTGATTATGTTTTCTAGACACACTAAGAATATATATTTTTTTTTTTGAACACTTGCACACTAAATTTATCAACACTTGCACCCTAAAACTATCAACACTGGCACACTAAATTATCAATACTGGCACACTAAAACTATCAACACTTGCACACTAAAACTATCAACTCTTGCATACTAAAATTATCAACACTTGCACCCTAAAACTATCAACACTGGCCCACTAAAACTATCAATAACACTTACTGGTACACACTAATATTATCAACAACATTTGCACAATAAAACTAAAACTATCAGGCAAGAATATCCGTGGTGTAGACGATGGTGAGGTACCGGTACGATGGATGACTCGGTGGTGTGGGAGTGTGTCAACGGAGTCATCGTATCGGTACCACGCCAACGTCAACAACACCAATCTTCTTGCATACGGCCCTAAGGGAAGTAACTATTGTGGGCTAATTGGAGGACACGTAGCCCTCCGAACTCTATCATAAAACACGTCTCTACAGTACAGTCTTATGTGGAGGGATTCTGTTGCTTGGGATATCTTGGAGGAATCAGAGCCCACGAATTTCCCACGGCAGGTTACTTGCTTTAATATCAGAGTAACCGACACACCACACTACTGTTTCTATCTCCGCTCTCTCCCCAGGTCACCCACCATGGCCGGGGGACTGTTTGCGATGGACCGTGCCTACTTCAAGGAGCTGGGGGAGTACGACACAGGCATGGACGTCTGGGGCGGCGAGAACCTGGAGATATCTTTCAGGGTGTGTTGTTGTTGCTTGCCTGTTCTTCATTCCTATTGTTAGGTTTATACTCATGTTAAACCTGGAGAAATTTTCAGCTTTTGTTGTTGCTTGCTTACTATTTATTCCTGTTGTTGCTTGCCTGTTGTTCATTCCTGTTGTTAGGTTCATTCTCATGTTAAACTTGGAGAAATATTCAGCGTCTGTTGTTGCTTGCTTACTGTTTATTCCTGTTGTTAGGTTTATATTTACAGTAAACCTAGAGCTAGTAAAGGAAGAGGGAAGGAAGGGTGTGCGCTGTTGGTGTCTCCGTGGGTGTGGAAGGGAGTGGATGGACATGGGTGGAATGGATCGAGGATTGTATGGATGACTGGAAAGATTGGCTTGGTGAAGTATGCTTGGGTGTGTGCTTATGCACCAGTGAATGAAAAGAGTAAGACAGGGAGAGAGAAGATGAGAGTGTTTTGGGAAGAGCTGAATGCATGTCTGAGAGGAATTGATAATGGAAGGAGAATAGTGATGATGGGAGACATGAATGGAAAGGTGGGAGGTGAGGAAGTGGGGAATATTGTGGGTAAATGGGGTGTAGAAGGAACAAATGAGAATGGTGAATATCTGGTGGATGTCTGTGCTGAGAGGGGGTTGTTCTTGGCGAACACCTTCTTTCAGCACAAGATGATCCACAGGTATACATGGAAGAGAAGGGATGAGAGAGGAGAGCAGAAGAGTTTGATTGATTATGTGGCAGTGGATGAAAGGTTGAGGAAGGATGTGTATGACGCAAAAGTAGTGAGAGGAATGGTCCATTGCTCCGACCATTTTGCGGTGTTGGTGAGGATGAAGGTTAGGGTTAAGTGGGAGTATAGTAGGAGGGATGAAGGGGTGAGGAATAAGAGGGTGGTGGCTAGTGGGAAATTAGATGTAGAAGAGTATAGGGAGGAATATAAGAGGAGGGTGGGTGAGGCGCTGGGGGATGTAAGGATGGGGATAGGGGAGGGAGTGGGAGTGAATGCGGTGTATGAAATGTTTAAGATGAGAGTATTAAGGACAGCAGCAGAGGTAGTAGGATATAAGTCACAGAAGAGGGGCAAGAAAGGGAGTGCTTGGTGGACAGAAGAAGTGAAAGATGCTGTAGAGGATAAGAGGAAGGCATATCGGAGATCACTACAGAGGAATGTGCCGGAAGAAGTGAGAGAGAGATGGAAAAGAGAATATAATGTGTGTAAGAGACAAGTGAAAATGATGGTGAGTGAGAGTAAAAGGAGAGTGGATGAGGAGTTTGGTATGAAGCTGAGTGAAAAGTTTAAAGAGAACAAGAAATTATTCTGGAAGGAGGTTAAAAGAGAAAGAGGAGAAGGAAAGTCTGGTAGTGTGAGAATGAAGAGAGAGGATGGAGTTACTGTGAGTAGAAGTGAGGAAGTGAAAGAAGTGTGGAAGAGGCATTTTGATGGTCTGATGAATGGGGGGACGGGAGGGGAGGCGGTGGTGACATGCATGGGGATGGAGGCAGGTGGTAGACGACAGGGTGTACAGGGAGATTTAGGAAGGGAAGAGGTTAGGAAAGCAATAGGAAAGTTGAAGATGGGAAAGGCACCAGGGGTGGATGGGATAACTGCTGAAATGTTAAAGTGTGGGGGGGAGGTAGTGGTGGAGTGGATGTTGCTTATATGTACATTGGCCTGGAGGCAGGGAGAGGTGCCAGAGGATTGGAGGAGAGCCATAATTGTACCTTTGTATAAGGGGAAGGGAAGTAAGGATGAGTGTGGTAGCTATAGGGGAATAAGCCTTCTTAGTGTACCGGGGAAGGTTTACGGGAAGGTTCTGACTGAGAGACTGATGGAAGTAACAGGGAATAAAGTTAGTGAGGAGCAGGGAGGGTTCAGAAAGGGTAGAGGATGTGTGGACCAAATATTTGCATTAAAATCAATAGTGGAGAAGTATATTGGGAAGGGTAAGAAGTTGTATGCTGCCTTCATGGACTTGGAGAAGGCATATGATAGAGTTGATAGGAAAGCTATGACAGAGGTGTTGAGAATTTATGGAGTTGGGGGACCTTTACTGAAAGGCATTGAGGCTTTTTATGCAGATGCAAAAGCATGTGTACGGGTAGAGGGTGATCTAAGTGAGAGTTTTAATATTAGTGTAGGGCTGAGACAGGGGTGTGTTATGTCACCATGGCTGTTCAATATATATATGGATGGTTGTATGAGAGAGGTGAAAGCCAAAGTGAATGGTCTGGGGGTGAAGTTGAGGTTGAATGAAGCAAATTGGTCCCTGGTGGCAAGTTTGTTTGCGGATGACACTGTGCTGATGGCTGAGAGTGAAAGGAATTTACAGAGAGTGGTGGACGAATTTCAGTCTGTGTGTAAACGAAGGAAATTGAAGGTGAATGTGGGTAAAAGTAAAGTGATGGTATTTGAGAGAGCAGAAACTGAAGTGATTGACTTTGCTACACCTTACAGAGTGGCTGTACCAACTGGGACGAAGTGTGAGATAACTCTGAGGGGTGAGAGGATGGAGGAAGTGAAGGAGTTTAAGTACCTGGGTACAGTTATGTGTAAACATGGAAGTATGGAAGGAGAAATTAGGGAGAGAGCAGTGAAGGGTAGACAGGTCATAGGATCACTGGGGAGGATTATGAAGGGTAGAAGTGTGAGTATGGAAGTGAAAAGGGGACTACGAAATAGTATAATCCTGCCAACACTGACATATGCGTCGGAGACATGGACATGGAATAGGGCGCATCAGTCTAGAATAGGTGCTGTGGAAATGAGTTACTTGAGAGGAGCATGTGGACTTACTAGATGGGATGGAGAAAGTAATGAGAGTGTATATGAGAGATGTGGTATGAGTGAGAAGGCAATTGGTATTGAGTGTGGAGTGGTTGAGAGAGTGAAACGTAATACATTGAGATGGTATGGACATGTGGAGAGAATGCAAGGCGAGGAATTTGTAAAGAAGGTGTATGGAAGTGAAGTTGTAGGACCTGGTGTGAGAGGCAGACCTCCGGTTAGATGGCAGAACAGAGTGGAAGAGTATGTAAAGGAGAGAAACATGAGGGGCAGAGGAGGGCTTGAACAAGTAAGGAGGGAGTGTTGGAACAGGGAGAACTGGAGACACTTCTGCCGTGGCCACCCCCTTGAGGGGAATTCCCGGAGGGAACGAGGCGTCGGAGCTATAGATAGATAGATAGACCTAGAGCTATCCTTCAGGGTCTGTTGTGTGACGATACAATAATAACATTCTGTAATATCATTCTTTATGCCAGTGGACTTCATTATTTTATCCGACTTTGTATCACAATTAAAATATAGAGGATACATATGGCAGTAGAGTAAGTCCTTGATATAGAGTGATTAAATACTTGTACCCACCACTCCATTATACACTCTGTCCCTCATTGAAGAACCACCACCAAATGTATTCCCAGGCTTGTGTTATTCATTACCATACATACTAATAATTGTTGTGTTGTGTTATGTTGTTATTCATTACCATACAGACTAAGTGTTGTGTTGTGTTGTTATTCATTACCATACAGACTAAGTGTTGTGTTGAATTTTGTTGTTATTCATTACCATACAGACTAAGTGTTGTGTTCTGTTGTTATTCATTACCATACAAACTAAGTGTAAGTTGTGTTGTGTTGTGTTGTTATTCATTACCATACAGACTAAGTGTTGTGTTGTGTTGTTATTCATTACCATACAAACTAAGTGTAAGTTGTGTTGTGTTGTTATTCATTACCATACAGACTAAGTGTAAGTTGTGTTGTGTTGTGTTGTGTTGTTATTCATTACCGTACAGACTAAGTGTTGTGTTGTATTGTTATTCATTACCATACAAACTAAGTGTAAGTTGTGTTGTGTTGTGTTGTTAATCATTACCATACAGACTAAGCATTGTGTTGTGTTGTGTTGTGTTGTTATTCATTACCATACAGACTAAGCATTGTGTTGTGTTGTGTGTCAGATCTGGCAGTGCGGTGGTACGCTGGAGGTAATACCATGTTCCCGAGTGGGCCACATCTTCAGGAGACGCAGACCCTACACGGGGCCCGACGGACGCGACGCCCTCCTCCACAACTCCCTCAGGCTGGCACACGTATGGCTCGATGAGTACAAGGTAAGTTAGGGTGTACAGTTGCGGACACATGAGACAGACACACCTGTAACGGGGCCCCTCATTGAGCATCGGGTTGGATGAGACGGTGTGTGTGTACATAGGATGAGATGTTGTGTGTGTATGTAGGATGAGATGTTGTGTGTGTACGTAGGCGGTGCGTCCTTTTCTATGCTTGATAAGGGGCCTGTTTAAAGTGTGTCTGTTTAATACGTCCACAACACTATATTTGACCCTCGGTATGACTCCAATAAAGGTATCTATCCTTCTCATTATTTTGCCTGTGAGGAATGCAATGATAAATCTTTTAGGTTAGGAATAACACACTATGAGGAGCAGCCTTTTTAGACCACATTTCACCTCTTATTTTTTTCCTTCTTTGGGTCAATACTTTTTTTTTGTGCAGCGTTGGTCATACAAGCGTGTTGAAGGGAGATTCTTTTGTTGATGAATTGGAAGGCTACTAATTCCTTCTAACTATGCCAGAAAACAAACACCCTCAACAGTACTAATAGAGGATCCAATGTATGTACCAAAAGTGTAGTACCCCTTTAAAACCAGTATGATAATTATAATTTTTATATTATTGGTACAAGTGTGTCTCATCATCCCACAGGAACACTTCTTCAAAACCAGACCAAGCGCCGCCAAGCTGGAATACGGCGATGTGTCTGAGCGGACGGAACTGCGGACGAGACTCAAGTGCCGTCCCTTCTCGTGGTACCTGGCCAACGTGTACCCCGAACTGCAGCTGCCGGGGGACCAGGAGAAGGGCAAGGGGAAGGGCATGGTGGTGGGGATCGGGGGTGATGGCAGACAGTTCCAACCCTGGGACAAGAGGAGTCGTAACTATACCGACAAGTGGCAGGTGTGGCTCTCTATGTGTTGTTGTCTCTTGATATTCACTTTCCACATCATTATTCCTCTTACTTACACTTCCTATCGTAATTAATACTGTATTCCTCTCACTTAATTACACCGACATTGGCAGGTTTGGATCGCTGTATTGTTCTCTCATGCTATTCACTTTCTACCTCAATATACCTCTCACTTACACTTCCCATCTTAATATACTGTAGTCCTCTCACTTAGTTAAACAATCAAGTGACAGCTTGTGTATGTTTTCATATACAAGTATCAGATAAAACTGTGTGTGAATTTATTCATATGTGTGTGTTCATGTAAATATCAACTACAGTACAATTATGTGTATATATGCGTGTGTGCGTTTACATTCATCAGGTACGACTGACCGATAGCAACCTGTGCATGGAATCCGAAGGTGACACATCCAAGAAGGGGTCGCGTCTTCAGCTGGGTCCGTGCCGATCATCACCTCGCCAAGTGTTCCACCACACGGCAAGGGACGAGTTGGTGTTGGACCGCCTGCTGTGTCTGGAGGCAACACAACACCGCCCACGCCTCACCAAGTGTCATGAGATGGGAGGAGGGCAGGAGTGGCGCATCACACCACAGGTTGGCATCACTCCCAAACCTACACCATTATCATCTAGTCTTATTAATCCATGTCAAAGGAATGATGTACAGTCACGAGCACTAATAAGTATACAGCTTTGGTTGAAGCATTGAACAGTCCAATTTACCAATGAAATAATTCCAATGGAGATCTTATTGTGCATTTATTTACAGCCAAGCACACCTGAATACTTATTAGTACTTGTGACAGTACTGTACAGGTATTAGCATTGGCTGAGGTAGTTTTGTGTATGCCTGCACTTTATAACAATGTATTAGTATTCCTTTAGGTAGGTTTGTATATGCCTGTAATTTTTTATACAGTATTGGAATTGCTTTTGGTAGTTTTGTGTGTGTCTGTACTAACATTATGTCCCGCTCTTCCCCATCAAAACAAAACTATTCCCGCCAAGTAAACAATAACTCCTTCTCATTATAGTGTCAGGTATGGTATATAATAAATCTCTCTTGTTCTAACTCTCTTAATAACAACAACCCACTTCTCTCTTCCTCATCAAAATAAAACTATTCCCGCCAAGTAAACAATAACTCTGCATAATATTGTCAGGTACGGTATCTAATAAATCTCTCTTGTTCTAACTCTCTAATAACAACAACAACCCCCTTCTCTCTTGCCCATCAAAGCAAAACTATTTTCTGCCAAGTAAACAAATAAAATAATAACTCCTTCTCTCTTCCCCATCAAAACAAAACTATTCCTGCCATGTAAACAATAACTCCTTCTCATTATATAACACTCTATAACAACAACCCCTTCTCTCTTCCCCATTAAACTATTTCCTGTCAAGTAAATAATAACCCCTCTCATTATATAACTCTCTATAACAACAACCCCTTCTCTCTTCCCCATTAAACTATTCCTGTCAAGTAAACAGTAACTCCTTTTCATTATATTGGCAAGTTGGTTTCATCATAACAATACCCCCTTCTCTCTTCCCCATTAAACTATTCCTGTCAAGTAAACAATAACTCCTTCTCATTATATTGTCAGGTTGGCGTGGCGCTGTACAACTTGGCAGTGGGTCTGTGTACGGCCGTGGAGGAGACGCGTGTCGGGGCGCCGGTGGTCATGGCCATCTGCTCCACGCCCGAAAGGTCCACCTGGGATCTCATTCCACCGCTCTGAGTCACCCTTTTCCACCTTAACAAGTGTGGTTGAAATAAGTGTGGATGGTTTGTTAGGTTAGGTTAGGTGAGAGGTGTATGTAGTGTGAAATAAGTGTGGTATCGTACGTTAAGCGTAGATCTTTGATATAACACTTCTTCCGTGACAAGTGTCTACTGTTTATATAGTGTGGAATAAATGCTGTATGTTAGAGTGTGTGGTACATCACAGTATTGTATCACATAAGAATATTCAGGTGTAACATAGGAATATTCGGGTGTATCAAAAGACAGCTTCCAAGTAACAGTTATGCTGGTTTTGCAAAAGAATAAATATACTGTACTGTATATAGGAGAAGAAAAATATTATGTAGTGGGAAGACTAGTTTGTACAGCGATGGTAAAGTGTCTAGTCATTTCCCACCTACAGTATATATTATGCAGTATACTGTATAGTGTAGACCCTCGATATACAGGGAATAAAAACATGTATCCATCACTTACTTCATATTTTACACTCGGTCTCTCATTGAAGACCAACCACCCAATATATGTTTGTTTTCTCAGGCTTGTGTTTTTACCATACAGACTATATAAATGATTTACTGACCCTGTGTTAAAATGATATACAGTAGTATGTTAAATTTATTCATCTTATATGAAGGACCTACTGTATATAAAGAAAGTGATTTACTGAGCCTGTGTTAAAACGATATAATTATGTGCTAAATTTAATCATCTTATATCAAGGGCCTACTGTATATAAATAAGTGATTTACTGACCCTGTGTTAAAAGGATATACAGAAAAGTTAAATTTAATTATCTTATATTGTTATTATTGTTTTGCCTCGTCTCGTGTTATCATTAATTTTCTTCTTCCTACAGTACGTGATTTGTTTTGATCGATCAGTGTTGCCGTTGTTTTGCCTTGCACGATTTGTAATTCTCGAGCAGCGATACTATTATTTTGCCTCATGTTGTTGTCGTTAATTTTGTTCTTCCCAAGTTATTTTTATTACTCGGTCACTATTACTATTGTTTTGCCTCGTGTGTGTTATCATCCAGAGTATTTTCGCTAAGTTATTTTTATTACTTGTGGACCAAACTGTACATACTTAGATTCAGATACCGGTACACTAAAAAATAAAAAAATGTACATATATTCAGATACATGAAAGCACATTAATTAATATCAGTACAGCACATACTACAAAAATATTGCTTTGTTTTTGCTCTGTTGTTGGTGTTATGTGTGTGTGTGTATGTATGTCTGTGTCTCTGTGTGTGTGTGTGTATGTGTTTATGTTGTACTATTCTTTTGTAATAAATCCGTGTACATACAGTAAACCCTCTATTGGGTAAGGTACACACTAAAAAATTAACCCAGTACTGTAGTGGATAAATGTAGGTTTACTGAAACACACATTAATATATAACAGCATAATACACACATCTATAACAATAATAATAACAACAACAACAGTGTATAATGAGGGTTTACACTACACCACATTCATTACAAACAGCATAATACACACACCAACAAAAATAACAGTGTATAATGATTGCTAACTGTACACACATTCATTACAAACAGCATAATACACACATCTATAACAACAACAACAACAACAACAACAGTGTATAATGATGGCTAACTACACACATTCATTACAAACAGCATAATACACACACCAACAACAACAACAACAAAAATAACAGTGCATAATGAGGGTTTACTGTACAAACATTCATTACAAACAGCATAATACACACACCCATAACAACAACAACAATAGCAGTGCAAAACAAGGCATTACTTTATCATAACTATAATCAATATGCAAAGTGCCAATTATTTTTGTATCCAGTCAGTCAGTCGGTTTATAATTATGTATGATTTGTAATGCGACATTTCTTAAAAAAGTTCACTGTAATGAGTTTAAATTAAGGGGAGAATCTTTTTTTGGTGTTGGTGAATTGGAAGGTGTGTGTTGATTCCTCAAAACTACTGTCCACGAAACAACAGATCCCCCTATTATTAGTCTGTCTGTTTTCTGCTGCCATACTTTGGAGGAATCAGAGACCTTCCAACTCTCCACCAACAATAACAACGACGAAAGAATCTCCCCTTAAAATAATGATAATTCTGAGTGATTCCGAAACTGAACTCGTAAGGAAAATACATAAGGAAAAATACTCAAATAAAATACAGTATTCAGTCATAATTATTAGTGCCAAACATAAATGTAATACTAGTTTATCTTTTGTTATAATAATAATAATAATGATAATAATGGTGGTGTGCAAAAGATATTAACATTCCTCCCCACCACTCCCAACCCCCCCAATGTAACGTATGAATATTATTATTATTATTATTATTTTGAAAGGAAAGGTTTTATTGAAGGGGATAGTATGCATGGTTTGGCACATTGGACAGCGAGGTCATATGGCACCTGAGGAAGAATTAAGGTGATCGAGAGGTGGGATTGATTGACTAATTGATTGATCCAATATATTATCCCCTTCAATAATAATAGTTCCTTGTATATAAAATGCTATGAAGTGAAATATAACATCCATCATAGTGTAATAATTATAATCACATAAGAACCACATAAGAATCTGTACAGTGTAAAAAGTATTGTTAAGTGTTGTATTGTTTATAAGGTAATGATGTATGTACAGTGAGCAGCATAAATTCGCATCCAGTCCACGTACTTTATACTGTTAATATGACCAGATAAGGTGAACCAGTTTCTATTCTAATATGCATAAGAAATTTTGCATATGAGAAGAATGTCTGTCATCTCTGCATTTAAATAGCATTACAACATTACTACACTCATACTTACGCTGTTGCAAATGAAGCGAACTTATGCTGCCGACCGTACAGTTGAGCAAATAGAAAGTGCAAGAAAAATACCGAGTGTACTGTACTATCAAAGACAAAACTCGTGTTGTCGCTGTCTTGTCCAATGATTTAATACAACTTGTGAAACATAATGAAAACTCAACCACAGTAATGTTTAGGCTCAGAATAGTTAGTTAGTCCTCTACCATATTTTATTTTCACCAGATTTCACGACACGAGTTTTGTCATTGATAGTAGTACATACATGGCGATATCTTTCATTTATTTGTAAGTAAACCCTGGTATTTTTTAATCAATGAATCACTAAGCGTCCAGATCCAATGTAAAGTGGAACGTGACTTATTGAAATGTTGAGTGGTATATATAGTTAGGTGTGGCCATATACACTCATATATATTTTTACTTGCACTTTCTACTTTCTCAACTGTACAATAGGCAAAAAAAAATGTTGGAACCCCCATTAAGGATTATTATATTTTTTAATTTCAATGTATGGGTGGTTCCAATGTTTTTTTTGTTGTTGTTGTTGTTGTTGACTGTATATATAAATTAGTTAAGGGAGTACTGTATGTATTATTATTATTATTAATGTTTTCTTTTCTCTTTTGGGTGAATGAGAGAGAGAGAGAGTGAGTGAAGAAAGACTGAGAGGGAGAGAAAGCCTGAGAGAGAGATAAAAAAAAGACTGAGAAAGAGAGAGAGAGAGAAAAAAAGACTGAGAGATAAAAAAAGACTGAGAAAGAGAGAAAGAAACACTGAAAGAGAGAGAAAACACACTGAGAGAGAGAGAGAGAGAGAGAGAGAGAGAGAGAGAGAGAGAGAGAGAGAGAGAGATAGAGAGATAGGTCCCAAATGATGTCTGCTCAAAGTTGGTTGTGGTCTGACATTCCACTGTGTTATTATTTTACATTATTAGCAGTAGGTGTTTGGTTGGAGGCTACCGATTCCTCCAAACTATCCCAGGAAAAAAAAAAAAAAAAAAAAAAATCACCGCAAAGTTACTACTAATAGGAGAGGCACCTGTTTTTTTGGAGCACCTTGATTCCTCCAAAACCTCCAAAAGAGTTTCCTTATCTTTATTCAATGTTACGGTTTAGTCTGATTATATTAACAGTGGTTGTTCATCGGAGCATCTTGATTCCTCCAAAGCATGCCGGGAAACAAGACCATAATGAATATAAATAATAATAATAATAATAATGGTGTTGGTGGTGGTGGTGGTGATTCCTTCCTGCTTGCTGTCACACCTCTCTATCATCTTCCTCTGGTGCTATATGACCAAGCTGTTGCGGCACCTAATATCAATCAATCAGTCAATGGTGGTGATGGCTGTTGTTGTTGTTGTTGCTTGGAATGGTTTGGAGGAAATAATTTGCTCCAGATTTACCACCATCACTGTACCTCCTCCTCCTCCTCCCCTAAAATATATAATTATAAAAAGTGTATACATATATGGTATCTATTTATATATGATTTCTTTAATGAGATTAGATTAATGATTTACTGTGTCTGTGTTAAAAGGATATACAGTAGTTATGTGAAAAATTTAATCATCTTATATCAAAAGCTGAATGTATTTTATATTATAAGTGATTTAATGAGTCTGTGTTAATTAAAAGGATATATTACTGTAGTTATGTGATAAATTCAATCATCTTATCAATATTGAGGGTCTACTGTTTAATGAGTCTGAGTTAAAAGGATATTATTTTGTGCTATATTTTAATCACCTTATATCAAAAGCCTACCGTATTTATAAATGATTTACCGAGTCTGTTAAAAGGATATAATTATGTGATAAATCAAGGGAATATTTTAATTATTTGGAGATTCTTGTGTTGGCAATTTGGAAGGCTACCGATTCCTCCAAGCTGATGCCAGGAAACAACAACACAACAACGTCAATGGTACTAACAGGAGATCTGGTGTTGTTGTTTCGTGGCATAGTCTGGAGGAATCGAGAGACCTTCCAATTCACCAACAGAAGAATTAAATCTCCCCTTAAGGACCCTGTGATCGTGGATGATGAGACTTGGTGGCTTCTGATTCCTCCTGACTATGCCATGAAACAAACAAGCTCTTTCCATATAGGTGTTGTGTGTTTCGTGGCAGTATTGGAAGGACTCGCTAACCTCCAATTTTCCTCCAATATTGTAGGAACTTGTAAATTTATTGATATTATTATTAATATATTGTACAAACACCTTGTACACTTAGGTAATTGTATTGGGAGACAGTGTAATGATGTGACAGAAAGTGTGTGTGTGACAGAAATTAATGTGACAAAGTGTGTGACAGAAATTAATGTGACAAAGTATGTGACAGAAAGTGTGAAACGGAAATTTTGTATCAGAAAGTGTGTGACAGAAATTAGTGACAAGGAATGTGACAGAAAGTGTGTAACAAAAAAGGATGTGACAGAAAGTAGTGTAACAGAAGTATGTGACTGTGTAATGTGATAGAAAAAAGTATGTGACAGAAAGTAATATGACAAAAAAAAAGTATATGACAGAAATTAATGACAAAAAAAAAGTATATGACAGAAATTAATGACAGAAATTAATGACAAAAAAAAAGTATGACAGAAATTAATGACAAAAAAAAGTATGTGACAGAAAATAATAATAATAAAAAAAAAGTATGTGACAGAAGTTAATGACAAAAAAGTATGTGACAAAGTAATAAAAAAAAAAAAAAGTATGTGACAAAGTATGTGATGTCTCATTCCTAATCATTAATGGAGTCATAATACACTTTGGGTACATTGGAGCACCTTGATTCCTCCAAAATATGCCAGGAAACAAAACAGAGAGGTCCAGAATAATTAACAACACTTTACTACCCCCCTCCTCCCACCAACACTTTACTACCCCCCTCCCCCCCACCAACACTGTACTAACCCCCCCTAACCCCAAACCCACCAACACTGTACCCCCTCCCCATTAACCATAAGGGGGGGGGGGTAAATCTGGAGTAACTGTTGATTCCTCCAAACTATCCCAAGCAACAACAACAACAACAACAATAACAACAACAGGCCAACACCATAATTATTCTTCATCTGTAGGTCCTGTTTGCTGTTGTTGCTGTTGTAGTTGTAGTAGTTCCCCAGATTGTCTTTCCCAGAAGTCCCGAGTTTGGTTGACCGAAGCCTCGCAGATGCTCGGGCCCCCCAATGGGAGTCAGGGAGATAGTGAGATCTGTTTTGTCGAAGGTAACAGAAGAGGTGACAACTGGTTCATGTACACTCGCGATCCAAAATATGTATCCAGGCTTGCTTCGAATAGCCTGATCGAGTATTAAGCGAGTTCAAGCAAATATGAAACATGATAAGCGTTGTAATTGGTTCACTAGTACATCAAATGATTCGAAACTTCAACAAGACCTAGATATAAATTTTGGATTGCGAGTGTAATATCAAAGACAAAACTCGTGTCGCTGTCTTGTCCAATGATTTAATATAACTTGTGAAACATTATGAAAGCCCGACCACAGTAACGTTCATGTCCAGTATGGTTAGCCCTCTACCATATGTTTTCACCAGATTTCACGACACGAGTTTTGTCTTTGATAGTACCCCGAGCCAATGAACCCATCAACAGTTGCCTCCCGTGTTGTGCCACTCAATGGGGGCGATCTCACCATGTAGCTACCCAGAAGGAATGAGAAATAGTAAGAGAGAGAGAGAGACAGTATAGGCCAGGGAATAGGTGATAGAGAGGTGGGACAGCAAGCATGAAGAAAATAGAAGGAACAGAGGGACAGTTGAAGAATCGAAAAGGATTGGCTGGGGCCGAAGGAGCGCCAAAACCCTTGAAGTGCTGCCTACATCACCGTTGGCATTACTTCCCCTACGGTCCAGCAGCTGTTTGTTTCCTGGCATTCCAATATACCCAAAGTGTATTATTACCCCCATAAAGCCAAGAAATATATCTTCCATTTTGCTGTAATATATTTTGGTAAGAGCATAAATAAGGGGGTTTGTATATAATTAATTTTGTATATTTGAATATATGAAAATGTATTAATAATAACATGTCTTACAATGTTATAAGTGCATGTGTTATTATTATTATTATTATTATTATTATTATTATTGTTCTTTATTAGCTTTTATACCAATACAAGTTGTATCTTTTTGACACAAAATAAATATTAAAACAATTACAGTATTTTTGACGTCAATTGTTGGTCTCGAAAATATTGATTTATGAGAGAGACCAGCAGCACTTTTGACCCTGACTGTACGGTTGGCCACAGAAATTCGTATACAGGTTATATGGATAGAGAGGTTATTCATTATTGTGGAAGTACTGCAATGAATGGTCTACCAAGTGACTCAGTGATTACCAAAACAACAAACCTAATAATAATAATAATGTATTGCAGTTACATAGTCTTACATTACAAAACAACAAACCTAATAATAATTATAATGTATTGCAGTTACATAGTCTTACATTACAAAACAACAAACCAAATAATAAAAATAATAATGTATTGCAGTTACATAGTCTTACATTACAAAACAACAAACCAAATAATAAAAATAATAATGTATTGCAGTTACATAGTCTTACATTACAAAACAACAAACCAAATAATAATAATGTTGTTGAATTGCAGTTACATACTCTGACATTCTCAACATGTTTTAAACCCTCGAAAACAACAACAACATCAGCAGCGTGTGTACGAATTCTAGTGGCCATTTGTACACACATATACGTAATACGATGACTGTGTATGTACGTTGTGTGTATCTATTGAGTCATCGTACGGGTGGGGGGGGGGGGAGATTACAACACCATGGATATTTTTTGCATACGATGGTGTGTGTGTGTGATGGGATGTGGGTAATTTATTTGTATATTGTAATTGTGTGTAGTTTTTATGAGAGAGAGAGAGAGAGATCGAAACGCCGATTGAGAGAGAGAAGGGAGATGAGAGAGAGAGAGCGAGAGAAATGCCGACTGAGAGAGAGAGAAGGGAGAGGAGAGAGAGAAAGAGATAAGGGAGAGGAGAGAGAGAGATAAGGGAGAGAAGGGAGAGGAGAGAGAGAGATAAGGGAGAGGAGAGGAGAGAGACACACAGAGAGAGAGAGAGAGAGATAAGGGAGAGGAGAGAGACACAGAGAGAGAGAGAGATAAGGGAGAGGAGAGGAGAGAGAGAGAGATAAGGGAGAGGAGAGAGAGAGAGAGATAAGGGAGAGGAGAGAGACACAGAGAGAGAGAGATAAGGGAGAGGAGAGGAGAGAGAGAGAGAGCAGGCTGAGCTGACACCTGCCTCGTTCCTCTCACTCACTCTCACTCAAAGCCTCCCAGTCCCAGCAGAGTCCCAGTGAGAGAGAGAGAGAGAGAGAGAGTCCCAGTCAGTGTTGCCACGGCCACTGAAGGGTGAGGGTGTGTTGCTGTGTGTCTTGTCTCTTCCTCACGTCCATCCAATCATTCCTAGATTATAGACCTCCTCCCGGATTCTCTCTTATCAAACACACACAGAGACCTTTAGTTGTCACGCCCACGCCCTGCTGACGGTACAACCCACGCCCACACGAAGCAAGCAAGCAACCAGAGAGAAAGAGAACAATAGAGAGAGAGAGAGAGACAGACAGACAGATCGAGGGAGGAAGAGAGAGAGAGATAGATAGAAAGACAGACAAACAGAACGAAAGAGAGACACAGAGACAGAGAGAGAGAGAACATAAAGACAATTACAGCATAAGTTTATTGGAAAAAAATATCACATCTGCTGGATTCTGGAGTTGAGTAGTTGTGTTCAGGTATAATAATAATAATAATAAATAATAATAATAATAATTAGTGGAGTGTGGAGTACCTACTTAACGTATCGACTCACCACTCACTCTACCACACACACCACGAGGTAAGTAAGTATAAGTAAAGGTTAAGTTAGTAAGTAAAGGTTAAGCTAGTTAGTAAGTAGGCTATTATAAAAGTACTTACACTCAGTCCCTCCCTCATTGAATACCACAACCAAATTTATGTATGTATGTATGTGTTATGTATGTATGTATGTGTGTATGTATGTTTTTCCAGGAAGGCTTGTGTTATGTAGGCTATGTATGTATGTATGTTTTCCCAGGCAGGTTTGTGTTATGTATATTATGTAGGCTATGTATGTATGTGTTATGTATGTATGTGTGTATGTATGTTTGGTCCCAGACAGGCTTGTGTTATGTATGTTATGTATGTATGTGTTATGTATGTATGTTTGGTCCCAGACAGGCTTGTGTTATTCATTATCTACCTAATGTATGTATGTATGTATGTTTTCCCAGGCGTATGTTGTTATTCATTACCATACAGATTACATAAGAGATTTACTGAGCATGTATTAAAAGTATAGTGTGTGTGTGTGTGTGTGTGTGTTCCCAGATTACTGACGTTAGGCCTATTCATTACCATACAGACTATACTTATTAAAAGCTATTTACTGAGCCTGTGTTAAAAGGATATATATATATTATTATGTGCTAAATTTAATCATCTTATTATCAAGGGCCAACTGTACTCTCGTTACGAAATAATTTTTGTTCTCCACCGGCCGGTAGCCTAATATTGATTTTAATATTTTGTTATTATCCAGCTGTTTGCATATTGGTGTGTGTGTGTAGGTGTGTGTGTATGTATGTGTGTGTGTGTGTGTATGTAGATGTGTGTGTGTGTGTTATGTAGTGGTATGAGGTGATCTGAGTGTGTGTGTGTGAAGTAGTGTGTGTGTTATGAGTGTGTTTGTATGTGTTATGTGGTGATTTGAGTGCGTGTGTGTGTTTGTATGTGTTATGAGGGGTATATGTGTGTTTGTGTGTGTTATGAGGTGATAGGAGAGTGTGTGTATGTGGTATGAGGTGATCTGAGTGTGTGTGTGGTATGAGTGTGTTTGTATGTGTTATGAGTGGTATATGTGTGTTTGTGTGTGTTTGTATGTGTTATGAGTGGTATATGTGTGTGTTATGAGGTGATAGGAGAGTGTGTGTATGTGTTATGAGGTGATCTGAGTGTGTGTGTGAAGTAGTGTGTGTGGTATGAGTGTGTTTGTATGTGTTATGTGGTGATTTGAGTGCGTGTGTGTGTTTGTATGTGTTGTGTGTGTTTGTGTGTGTTATGAGGTGATAGGAGAGTGTGTGTATGTGTTATGAGGTGATTTGAGTGTGTTATGTGTTATGAGATGATTTGAGTGTGTTATGAGGTGATATGAGTGGGTTGTATGTGTTATGAGTGTGTTTGTATGTGGTATGAGTGTGTGTGTGTATGTGGTATGAGGTAGTATGAGGGAATGCTGTATGTGATAGAAGTGTATTAGTATGCGATATGAGGTAGTATAAGGGAATGTAGAAATCTGTACAATATATGGTAGGCTATAAGGTGGTATTTGCATGTATGAATGTATAATACGCTATGGTGTAAATCAATAACCATCCTACAATTATCATACGAAGAGAGAGTTTGTTTACATTAATATAATTATATATTTATAGGGGAGATAGCCTAGTCTTCTTGGTAAATTGGAAGGCTACTGATATCTCCTCTAACTAGACCAGAAAACAGACTTACTATACTATACTATATACTATGCTATACTATATGCTATAATAAGAGATCTGTGTTGTGCTCTAGTTAGGAGGAATCAGAGAAACATTCCAATTCACCAACAGCAAAAAGAATCTTCCTTCCCCAAGCCTAATATTTATTAAGGGGATAGCCTAATATACTTTTGAAAGATTGGAGTGCCTTGATTACCCCAAAGTAGCCTATGTCAGGAAACAGCCTGCCCCCCAGATGAAGAAAAATAATGGTATCCTGTTGTTGCCTGGAATAGTTTGGAGGAATCATTTGCTCCAGATTTACCACCCAAAACAAAATTCTAATTGATCAGAGTTAATTAATAAGCGTGTGGTAATTAAAATATATATGTACGTATTATGGGGGAAATTTTGTGTTCGTATTCTGGAGCAACTGAATCCTCCAAACTATTCCAAGCAACAACAGAACACCATTTAATATTTTTGCACTTCTGTAGGTCCTGTTTCCTAGCATACTTTGGAGGAATCAAGGCACTCTAATGACACACCACGAAACACACACATACACACACACACACACACACACTAATATGGAACGAGCTGCTGGTATGTTTCATGGCATGGGTAGGAGGAATCAGAAGCCTCCAATTTTTCATACACGATCACAGGGTCCTTAAGGGAAAATGCTCTTGTTGGGGTAAATTGAAAGGACTGGTGCTACTGATTCCTCCAAACTATGCCAGGAAACAAACAGAGTCCTCAAAGATACTCTAAAGGGTGGATCTGTTTCGTGGCAAATTGTGGAGGAATTAGTAGCCATCCAACTTAGGAGGAATTTGTGTGTTGCCATAAAAGGAGGTGTTAAATATCATAGTTAGTTAGCTATGACTTGTGAGTATATTGTTATGTATACGAAAATATTATTGTTGTGAGTATCTAAGTAATGCTAAACCTAACCTAACTTTACAATGCCAAACTTAACCTAACAATGCCAAACTTAACTTAACCTAACCTAATAATGCCAAACTTAACCTAACCTAACCTAATAATGCCAAACTTAACTTAACCTAGCCTAACCTAACTTAACCTAACAATGCCTAACATAACTTAACCTAATAATGCCAAACCTAACCTAACCTAATAATGACAAACCTAACCTAACCTAACCTAACAATGCCAAACTTAACTTAACCTAGCCTAACCTAACCTAACCTAATAATGCTAAACCTAACCTAACAATGCCAAACTTAACTTAACCTAGCCTAACTTAACTTAACCTAGCCTAACCTAACTTAACCTAATAATGCCAAACCTAACCTAACCTAACAATGCCTAACCTAACAATGCCAAACTTAACTTAACCTAGCCTAATCTAACTTAACCTAACCTAACCTAACCTAACCAATGCCTAACCTAACCGAATAATTCCAAACTCAGTAACCTAACTTAACCTAACTGTAAGGGGATATTTTCTTGTTGGTGAATTGGAAGGCTACTAATTCCTCCAAACTGTGCCACGAAACAAATCCCTTATTACTTTGTACTAGGCTACCATTGAGAGGAACTGTTTCGTGGCAAAGTTTGGAGGAAAGCACAGACACTGACAGACAGACCTTCCAACTCACCAACAAAACAATCAATCTCTCCTTTATGGGACTCAGCGATCGTGTATGATACGATACTGATTGTAGTAAATATCTTGGTAATAAAGAACAACACATGTATAATGATTTTGCAGCACTTCATAATAATAAAAATTGAGGGGGTTGTTGAGTTGACGTAAGGTGTTGTTGTTGTATGATTATATTTTGATATGATACTGATTGTAGTAAATATCTTGGTAATAAAGAACAACACATGTATAATGATTTTGCAGCACCTCATAATAATAAAAATTGAGGGGGTTGTTGAGTTCACGTAAGGTGTTGTTGTATGATTATATTTTGATATGATACTGGCTTCTGATTCCTCCTGCCTATGCCACGAAACAAACTAGCTCCTTTAATATATGTGTGTGTGTTAAGGACTCGCTAACTTCCACTTTTCTGACTACATCACGGTGCCCCTAAATTAAAAAAATAAATGGATAATGATTAAACTGTTCACTAAACTTTAATTATTTGTCGTGGTCAGTATTGTAAACAAATGAACACGTGTGAATAATTCCAAGATCTTTCACGAATCCTAGCCTGAAGTTGGGGGTGGGGGTCTCAGAGTAGTGGGTGTGGGGTGGGGGGGTCTCAGAGTAGTGGGTGTGGGGGGGGGGGATCTCAGAGTAGGGGGGTGGGGGTGGGGGGATCTCAGAGTAGTGGGGTGAGGGGGTGGGGGGGATCTCAGAGTAGTGGGTGTGGGATCTCAGAGTCGTGGGTGTGGGGTGGGGGGATCTCAGAGTGGGGGTGGGGGGATCTCAGAGTAGTGGGTGTGGAGGTGGGGGATCTCAGAGTAGTGGGTGTGGGGTGGGGGGATTCAGAGTGGTGGGTGTGGAGTGGGGGGATCTCAGGAGTAGGGGGGGTGGGGTGGGGGGATCTCAGAGTAGTGGGTGGTGGGGTGGGGGGGATCTCAGAGTAGTGGGGTGGGGGATCTCATAGTAGTGGGTGTGGGGTGGGGGGGATCTCAGAAGTAGTGGGGTGGGGGGTGGGGGAATCTCAGAGTAGTGGGGGTGGGGTGGGGGATCTCAGAGTAGTGGGTGTGGGGGTGGGATCTCAGAGTAGTGGGGGGTGGGTGGGGGGGATCTCAGAGTAGGGGGTGAGGGGGTGGGGGATTTCAGAGTGTGGGTGGGGGTAGGGGGGGGTCAGAATAGTGGGTAAGGGGGGGGTTGGTATACTGAGAGTGCTTGCTTCATTAAATACACAGGTGCTTGCTTCATTAAGGAGGGAGGGTGTAGTGGGCACAAGCACGTGGAAGGAAGGAAGGAAGAGAAGGAAGGAAGGAAGAAGGGAGAGAAGGAAGGAAGGGAGAGAATAAGAAGGGAGGGGAGAAGGGGGAAATTAAGGAAGGAAGGGAGAGAATAAGGAAGGGAGGGGAGAAGGAAGGGAGAGAAGGGAGAGGGAGAAGGGGGAAATTTAAGGAGGAAGGTAGGGAGGGAGGGAAGAAAAAAGGAAGGAAGGGAGAGAATAAAGAAGGAAGGTAGGGGAGGGAGGGGGAGAGAATAAGGAAGGGAGGGGGGAGGGAAGGAAGCGAGGGAGGGTGGGAAGGGAGAGAATAAGGAAGGGAGGGAGGGAAAGAAGGTAGGTAGGGAGGGGGAAGAATTAAGAGAGGAGGGGAAGGAAGCGAGGGAGGGTGGAAAGGAGAGAATAAGGAAGGAAGGGAGGGAGGGTGGGAAGGGAGAGAATAAGGAAGGGAGGAGGGAGGGAGAGAAGGGGGATATAAGGAAGGAAGGAAGGGAGGGAGGGGAAGAAAATAAGGAAGAGTAAGGGAAATGAAAGAAGGAAGGTAGGAGAGAAAACAAGGAATGAAGGGAAGGAAGAAATGAAAGAAGGTAGGAAGGAAGGAGATAAAGAAAAAATAATAATAGATATCACTGAATCGAGTTGCCTTTCAATTCACCCACACACTACATGACTAAACCCATTATGTGATAATTCTGTTTTGGTACAGCCACAATCAAATATCCCACCACACTTTCCTTCCATCTTAGTAAATATCTTGGTAATAAAAAACGACACGTGTATGGTTTTGCAGCACCTCATAATAATAATAATAATTGAGGGATTGAGTTGACGTAAGGTGTTGTTGTTGTATGATTATATTTTGATATGAAACTGATTGTAGTAAATATCTTGGTAATAAAGAACAACACATGTATAATGATTTTGCGGCACCTCATAATAATAATAATTGAAGGGGTTGTTGAGTTGACGTAAGGTGTTGTTGTTGTATGATTATATTTTGATATGATACTGATTTATTTGCACGATGGAAGGAAAGTGTTGGTGGTTATTTGATTGTGGCTGTACATTGGAGTGCCTTGATTCCTCCAAAGTATGCCAGGAAACCGGACCAAAAGAGCAAAAATAATGGTGTTCTGTTGCTTGGAATAGTTTGGAGGATTCAGTTGCTCCAGATTTACCTACACAAAAAACTTTCCCCTTAAGGACCCTGTGATCGTGTATGGAAATGGGAGGCTTCTGATTCCTCCTGACTATGCCACGAAACAAACAAGCTCCTTCCTTAGTATAAGGTGTGTGTGTGTGTGTGTGTGTGTGAACCTGTCCCTGTG
>JAWQEG010005903.1:0-18104 GCA_033782935.1 Petrolisthes cinctipes | reverse complement strand
TGGTGTTGAGCTGTTGTTTATTTACCCACAAGATGATAAGCAGGTAAGTATAAGTTAATTACACACTATTAGAAATATTCCATACTTGGTTTGGCAGTAAAAAAGATTTTAATCATCGGCTCAATCATTCAGTTTTTTCCCCCCATCGTATTCAATTAATTTCTTACACGCAAGTTTCAGAATCCTGTTGTTATTATTCCTCATCACATATTTGGTGGGCTGTTTATCTTCTTGTCTGTTTTTCTGGCAAATTTGCAAGAAAATCACTGAGTGGAGTGGGATAAAAAATTGAAAAGTGAAGAGGTGTGAGAAGGAGCAGCAGAAGGAGGAGGAGGAGGTATGAGGAGGAGGAAAAGATGAAGGTATGAAGTGCAGGTGTGAGGTAAAGAGGAATGAGAAGAAGAAAGAAGATAAAAAGGAGAAGAAGGAGAAGAAAGAAGAAAAGGAGGAGGAGGAGGAGGAGGAGGAGGAGGAGGAGGAGGAGAGATGAAGGTATGAAGTGCAGGTGTGAGGTAAAGAGGAATGAGAAGAAGAAAGAAAAAAAAGAGGAGGAGGAGAAGGAGAAGAAAGAAGAAAAGGAGGAGGAGGAGGAGGAGAAGAGAGAAGAGGAGGAGTAGGAGTAAGTATATAGATTAACTTAATTATTTGTACAGTACAATACATATACCTCACTCTTTTCTAAGCTAGGTTAAGATTGCCTGGTGTCGGTAAGAACGATTGTTTTGTTGGGGTAAAAAAAATAAAAATAAAAATAAAACATTATGTATTCCTTTTGTTTCTTGTTGGGAAAGTTTGACCTGTTTACTTTTATTTGTGCATTTATATATATATATTTATTTTTTATTTCTTGACAAGTTTTTTTTTCTTTAAAGGGCAAAGTAAAGAAATTAAAAAATGTGATAAGAAAATGAAGACAGGAGGAGCAATGAAGAAAATAAATAATAATAATAATAATAATAATAAGTAAATTAGTGACAGTATTGGAAGAGAAACGTAGACAGACAGACAGACAGACAGACAGACAGACAGAACAAAAGAAAAAGAGGAAGAGGAAGAGAAGGAGAATAACAAATGAGGGGAAGAGATAAACCGAGACGAAAATTAGGGACAAGCAATTAGGGAACAGCAATTAGGGACAAACAACTAGGGACAAACAATTAGGGACAAACAATTAGGGACAAGCAATTTGGGACACAATTAGGGACAAACAATTAGGGACAGGCAATTAGGGACAAACAATTAGGGACAAACAACTAGGGACAAACAATTATGGACAAGCAAATAGGGTCAAGCAATTAGGGACAAACAATTAGGGAACAGCCATTAGGACAAACAACTAGGGACAAACAATTAGGGACAAACGAAGGCAAATTATCTCTTAAATTGTCATGAGTCGGATATTACTTAAAAGAGGAGAGATTTTTTTTTTTTTTTTTTTTTTTTTTTTTTTTATGGTGATTTTTGAATGTTTCTGATCCCTCCAAACTATGCTACGAAACAGACAGATCCCCTTATTTAGTGCTATACCATTAAGGGGGTGTCTGTTGTTGTTGTTGTCTGGCATAGTTAGGAGGAATCAGTGGTACCAAGTAATTTAATGAAGGAAATAATTTATGGTGTCGGACGGAAGCTTTAAAATGCATAGCTGGTCGGTCGGTCGAGAGAGAGAGAGAGAGAGAGAGAGAGAGAGAGAGAGAGAGAGAGAGAGAGAGAGAGAGGAGGATGTTTGTTCACGAAAATATTCAGAGAGAGAGAGAGAGAGAGAGAGAGAGAGAGAGAGAGAGAGAGAGAGAGAGAGAACACATGGAGTTATTTACGGTGGTTGCCAGACATTGATATCTTCGGCATTTGGCAGGTTTTATCTAATGTAGCCGATGTGTTAAGCTAAAAAACATATATGCAGTGAAATAAAAGAGAAAATATATATTGATTTGAAAATGGAACCTTTTAATGACTTTCAAGCTTTACCTTTTTGTAATAATAATAATAGTAATAATAAGAGTGATAATAATAATAATAATAGTAATAATAATAATAGTAATAATAATAATAGTAGTAATAATAATAATAACAATATCATTTTGGCTGACTCTTATCGACTACAGTGTTAGAACATATGAGTATAGTTAATAATTTAGACGAAGTAGGTTCTGTATCCCAGGTTGATACGATTCCAATTAACATGTATATATGTGATTCCCAACAAAAATTAACTCACTCCACAAAGAAGATGGGGTGATAAGGGGGGGGGGGGACGGGAGAGGAGGGAATCATCCAGGAAATCCCCACCCATCCACCCACCTACCCATCCATGCATAATGTCAGGAGTTGAGGTGTTTTGGCAAGAGGTGTGTTGGGCGTGAGTGGCTGCATGTGGAAATTGTGTTTGTGTTGAGTGGCTGTGTTTGCGTAGGCGTGAAGAATGTCTGTATAAGTCGACAGGGTGCGAACATCTCACACATTGGTAAGGACGTGCAGGTGCCATAAATAAATAACACTTCAGGGACTTACTGTGCTGCGTCAAATCATGTTCGTCTGCATCTTGTTTTAGTGGAGAGTATTAAGGGCATTAAATACGTCTTGCAGATCATAAAACCTCATGTTATTTCAGTGGATAATCATATAGAATGTAGAATTATTTAAAGTACCTGGCTATTAGTAAGGAGGTAGGAGAGGAGGGATGTTTAAATGTGTGTGTCTGGTATTGTACTTCTTGCACCATATCCGACCCGCTTGGGGGGATTAAGAGAAGTCATCAGTCTTGCTAATGGGTGCTTTTACTGATTGCTCCAAACTATGCCAGGAAACAGAATCACAATGTACAGGACTAGATGATGTGTTTGATGATAGACTTTTGAGGACGAGGTTGGCTTCAATGTCTCCAAAGCAGACGACTTCCCTTATACTGAGGACTGTTGTAATGTATGTGAGTACTACTGCAAGAATCAGAGGGGCTCATCCACCTCTATAAACATACACAAATACATATTAGAATACTCCAAACTATTCCAAGCAACAGAACACCATTATTTTTGCCCCTCTGGTCCTGTTTCCTAGCATACTTTGAAGGAATCAATGCAATCCAATGCACCAAAAACGAATTACCACCTTAAGTTACTATAGACAAACAGCAGCAGAGAGAACCAGAATCCATCCTCATTACAGTGCACTAATTACAAGTCCACCACTCTCTTTACGAACCTAACCTACCCCACTCACTTGGAACATTTCCCAGACTTGCCTCACGACAACAACAACAACAACAACTACAACCACCACCACCAACCCAGTTCTTCACCAAACCCTACTAATCTCTCTCCGTCCCACCCAGCCAGTCGTCTATGTTATGCCCAATTAGCCCAGGTGAATGTGTCTGTTAATTGCCAAGTTAGATACGGTTTTTACTGGTAGTGGTAGTTAGGGACGGCTCTGGGTGCTTGCTCGCTCGTTCCTTCTTTTTACGAGTTCTTTGTGTTTGGTGTCGTTTTGTGGTTCTTACTGGTTCTACTTTCGAGTTGTTTGTGTGTGCAGTACAACTCGCTTTTATTTCCTGGGCTAAATTTAGATTGCTTTTTGTGTAAATTTTTTGAAACACTAATAGTTCCCTCTTCTTTTTATTCTCGTATCACTAATTTTTTGTTAGTGTTTGTTAACCATCATATTCTTTTCCAAATCTTTTTCGTAAGAGATAATGAGGAGTTCTGGGCCAATTAAAAGTCAAGAAACAAACAACTTTTATTAGGGTGCTCAAAATGATGACGTAATATGAAAGAATCAGAAGTCTTCAAATTATACAACCAAGTCTCCTGTAATAAATCTAAGGGAATATTTTATGGTCAGCGAATCGGATGGCAAATGATTCCTCCCTAAACCACACCAGGAAACACCTTAGTAACCTCATTATTCAAGTACGGACGAGATCTGTTTTGTAGCATAGTATGGAAGAACCAGCCTCCTCGCCCTCCTCCTCGTCCTCCTCCTCGTCCTCCTCCTCTTCTTCCTCCTCCTCCTCCTATTCTTCCTCCTCCTCCTTCTATTCTTCCTCCTCCTCCTCCTATTCTTCCTCCTCCTCCTCCTATTCTTCCTCCTCCTCCTCCTATTCTTCTTCCTCCACCTCCTCCTCCTCCTCCTCCTCTTCTTCCTCCACCTCCTCTTCTTCCTCCACCTCCTCCTCCTCCTCCTCCTCCTCCTCCTCCTCCTCCTCCTCCTCCTCCTCCTCGTCCTCCTCCTCGTCCTCCTCGTCACCCACCACCCACCAAATTCACCAACAACATAATATTGCCTTAATGTGTCGCCTCCCCTGGGCCCCTTGGTAATTGAGTCGTCCCCTCACAACCATATACAGTGTGACCCGCTGGATGAGACGCTTCCAGGCCTCCTTCTCCTCTTCCTTCTCACCTCTCTTCCTCCTACTACTCTTTCTCTTGTTCCTGCTCCTCTTCCTCCCCCCACCTCTCTTCTTTCCTTCTCCTCCTACTCCTCCTGCCCCTCCCCCTACTTTTCCTCCCCCCACCTCTTCTTCCTCCCCCCCTCTTTTCTTTCCTTCTCCTCCTACTCACCCCTCCTCCTCCTCCTACTCCCCCCCTCCACCCCCCTCCTCTCTCTCCCCTCCCCCCCCCCCCTCCATCCCCCCCCCTCCTTCTCCTACTCTCCCCCCCTCCTCCTGCCCCTGCTGCTGCTCTAATTGATGCCCTCCAGCCACCATTAGAGCAAGTTGATACTGTACATGTCCTGCGGAACTACTTAGAGAGAGAGAGAGAGAGAGAGAGAGAGAGAGAGAGAGAGAGAGAGAGAGAGAGAGAGAGAGAGAGAGAGAGAGAGAGAGAGAGAGCGAGCTTGTGTGTGTGTGTGTGTGCGTGTGTGTAATAGATGCACCAATGACATGAGAACGAAAAGCCACAGAAAATGATGATTGGTGAATGAGAGAGGTAAGAGTATATAGCGTGTGATGGTAGAGAGAGAGAGAGAGAGAGAGAGAGAGAGAGAGAGGAGAGAGAGAGAGAGAGAGAGAGCAAGCCAGAAGAAGCAAGCACTCACCCTGCCCTCAGTCACGCTACTCACTGCTTGCCACTGAAAGCACAACCACGATCCCGTAATAGATACACACCACTCCTACACGCACACAAACACACGCACACCATCTCACCTTACCTCGTGCAGACATAGCCAACACACACACACACACACACACACACACACACACACACACACACACACACACACACACACACACACACACACACACACCGTTGCAATACTTAGTCAGACATACACTATCAAACTTTAAACTACCTGCACGACTATACACACACACACACACACACACACACACACACACACACACACACACACACACACACACACACACACACACACACACACACACACACACACACACACACACACACACACACACACACACACACACACACACACACACACACACACACACAGAGTCAGGCCCCTTCCTCACGTGTTGCCTGAAATAGTTTTAAATCGTTGGATGACACGAGTCTTTCCCTTCGACCAAAAAAAAAATATCTCCCAACGTAAGTCATTCAATATCCTTAATTAAGGGGGCAATACACTTATAGTTCACTGGAGTGCCTTGATTCCTCCAAAGTATGTCAGGACACAGGACCAGATGAACAAAGATAATGGTGGCCTGTTGCTTGAAATAGTTTGGAGGAATCAGTTGCTCCAGATTTACCAACACTGTACTCTTCCCCTAAACGAAGAGATAACCTACTTATTATTTCCTTGTCATGTGGGTACTTGGGTATATATATATGTGATGAAATGGGTATCATGCCCAGGTACAGTACACAAAGCAGAAAAATGCCATCAAATAAATTTTCCCTTTAGCGTTAATGTACCGAGGTATTCACATGTTTTGAAGCGGGTATTAAAGGGAGTACTACAGTGCTGGTAGATAAGCCACGGATTCCTCCAAGCTATTCCAAGCAACCGGCCACCATTAGTTTTTGTTTATCTGATCCTGTTTCCATCATGGGATACTTTAGAGAGTAATCAAGGCACTCCAATCAATCTACCAAAAGTGTAATACCCCCTTCAACCAAAGTGAGACTAATGCCTCGTCACACACAGGACATTAAGGGACCCTGTGTGTGATGTAGTCAGAAAATTGGAGGTAAACGAGTCCTTCAAATATTACCACGAAACACATCCTAATGGAAGGAGCTTGTTTCGTGGCATAGTCAAGAGGAATCAGAAGTCCCCAACTACCATACACGATCACAGGGTCCTTAAATAGCGGGTAGACTATGACCTTTCGTCTGCCCCCAAGTAGTGTGTCAAATTGTCCCAGTGAGGGCTAACAGTGGGAGGCCAGGTAGGACTGAGGGAGGGACGGGTCGCTTCAGACATTAACCGAGTCATTTATTCTAAGGGGCTCACAAGGAAGGGACAGGGTCGTTTGTTGATTGTGGTGAAGAACGGAAGGGATCAGCTGCTTATAAGACTTTGGTGAACGGTAGGGAGTGAGTAGGTGTTGATTTCAGTGTGCCAATTGGGGTGACTGTTGATTTTGATGAACGGATAATGACGACAACTGACGCTTGGTTTTGAACGTAAGAGAGTGGTTTTATATTTAAATGAACAGAGGATTATTCATACAACACTATTTTCCTTTTAAGTTTAACCATCAAATATCATCAACATCATCCTTTACTTCCTCCTCTTATAGTAAGTTTTTTTTATCTCCTCTCACTCTCCTCTTTTTCTTATCTTCCCCCTCCTCCTCTCCCTCTTACTATTCCTCCCTTTGTTATCTTTCTCTTCCTCCTCCTCCTCTTCCTCCACGTACTGCACAAGAAAAGTCGATACCTTCAGTAACTTCTACCACCTATTTAGTTTTGTCATCCATACTTTCCTCAATGTCATCATTATTATCATCACCATCACCATCACCATCATCATCACCAGCCCCATCACCATCACCATCATCATCACCAGCCCCATCACCATCATCATCATCATCAACATCATCACCATCATCACCTTCATCATCATCATCATCATCAACATCATCACCATCACCATCACCATCATCATCATCATCAACAAAGTGGTCATTGAGGGTCGCCAATTTGTTCCACATTTTGATCAGGGAAAATATTACATGTGTCTCCCGCCCAGCCATAAACTCCAGATACATATTTGATGCTCTGAAGGACCTTGAAATCTTTTATAGGAGCTTCATTGAACGCTGCTGATTCCTCCTGACTGTGACACGAAACAGATTCCTTCATTAGGGGTGATGTTGTGTGTCTGTGTTTGGAGGACTCTGTAGCCTCCCATATTCCTGAAGATCACAGGGTTCTTTCATTAAGTTAAGGAGGGAGGGAAGTTTTGTGTTGGTAAATCTGGAGCAAGTGAAAAATCCTCCAAACTATTCCAAGCAACAGAACACCATTACTTTTGCTCTTCTTGTCCTGTTTCCCAGCATACTTTGGAGGAATCAAGGCACTTCAAATGTACCAAAAAAAAGTATTACCACCTTAATGGGAGAACCTCTTTATTTGTATATTGGAAGGCTACTGATTCCACCAAACTATCCCAGGAACACAATCATCTCAGTGTTAATAAAAGGGGACCTGTTTCCTGACATAGCTTAGAGGAGTCAGGCAGGAGTTTTTCCGACATCAACAATGGACCCTGCCTGAATACTTTGACTTCGGATTTTTTACTTTAACAAATTTAAGTTGTCTGGTATAAGAACAAACTTATGAAGATAAAGGTAAATGTTAGTGTATTAATATGCAACCACCTCATTATGATCCAATGAGAAAGAAAAATCGTCTGATGTTAGTCTGAGCTTGATGTGTGCAGATTATCTTCAGCTCTTCTTTAATTAAAAATGTTTAGGGGCAAGAGGACACACACACACACACACACACAATTATATACACTGACATCCCACCTCGACTGCACACACACACACACACACACACACACACACACACACACACACACACACAGACACACACACACACACACACACACACACACACACACACACATACACACACACACACACACACACACACACACACACACACACACACACACACACACACACTAACATCCCACCTCGACTGTACACAGATATCACCGCTCACGCCTCCGCCACAGGACTGAACCGCATATATCTTTGTAATAAATGAACAATCACCTCCCGTAAAGGCCAGACCCCAACAGATACGAGCTATAAGTATATACATGAAAGCTCCAATAAAAGTGCCATGAAAGCTAATGTAGGAGACAGTGCTAGCTAGAATGTTGTTGAGGCTGCATGTGTGTGTGTGTGTGTGTGTGTGTGTGTGTTGGGGAGAGCATGCAGAGATGTTGTTTGGTTGGCTGGCTGGCTGGTCCTTGTTGGGGAGAGATGTTGGTTGGGGAGAGATATTGGTTGGGGAGAGATGTTGGTTGGCTGACTGGCTGGTCCTGCATGGTTGGGGAGAGATGTTTGTTGACTGACGTGTTGTGCTGGTTGGGGAGACATGTTGGTTGGCTGAATAGGGCTGGCTGATTGGCTGGCTGGCTGACTGCATGAGTTTGGTTGGCTGACTGGCTGCATGGGGCTGGCTGGCTGGCTGGTTGGCTGGCTGGTCCTGGTGGCATATGAGACTTCACTTACTATTTATATTATGACCCTTTTTGTTTGATAATGTATTCATAACATTTCCCAGTGTAAAGTTTAGTAGCGTTTATTTGGGTTAAGTGCGGTGTGTTTAGGCAGCATATTTTCAGGTAAGAGGCTATAAACAGTTACATTAAGTAGTATGATGTGTTTAGTAGCATTGTGTGTGTGTGTGTGTGTGTGTGTGTGTGTAAAGAGACTTGGGACTTGTGTATGGATCAATTATACGTGAAGTGCCGAGGCAGAATCCTTTTATAGTCAACAAAGAGAAGGAGTTTGTCAAGAACATTTGTTATTCCTTGAAATAGTTGGGTTCTTTCGAATTGGAGTTGATGCTTCATGAATTCTATATGTTAGGGGATCATTTGTGGTTAATGTATAGTCGTGGTCAATAATAATCATCCACATATGGGTATCTTAAACAATTTGCTGTCTAATGTTTTAACGTTCACATAATTATGATATTGTTTTAAGTAGTGCGTAGCTTTTTGTAGTAAACTAAAAGATGGTGCTTAACCTATTTATTGAAAAGTTTATCAGCTAAGGAACAGAGGGAAGCTGTCAAACCTTTACGTGAGGTACCCCTATATGGATGATTATTTTTTACCATGACTGTACGGTACTATTAATGTAAGCTATATTGTGCTAGTGGATTTCTCAGTGTAATAGTGAAATGGTTTGGAAAGGGTTCAGTGTTTCGGGTTTTGAATAGGAAGTTAGGTGGTGGAGGCAAGCGAGTGGTGAGTAGAATCGTTCTGGCTCTCTCCCTGACCGGTGTGGGGCCTATAAGCCTGTCTCCCTGTGCCTGTCTGTGCTGCAGTAGTTGAGATGTGACTGGTCGGGCTGTGAGTGGATACAGACTATTTCCCCAGGGTATCAAGGGTGGGCAGTCAAGTAGAGAAGCAGTCGTCAGTCGAGTCTTTTGTATGGAAGGGTGTGTACGTGTACATGGGTATAGCAGCTCAGACAGTGGCGTATCTTGGTTTTCCGCTTCACAGCCAGTTCGGGTAGAGTAACCAGACGTCTCTCCTAGCATGTTTATAATAATTATATTATAGGTATTTAATTAATGAAATTAATTCACTTGTTGGTTCAGTGGGTTGCGGGAAGGATACAGTAACCTGTGTTGTTGTTCTTTTGTAATACACTGTTCTTTGTTTGTTATTGTTTGTATCTTCCTAAACGTGGGTTGGATGTGAGGAATCATGATGACATTTCAATCATACTTTGGTTAAAAGAACCTATGACAGAGTTACCCAAACTGTATTGGGTGAGGTGTGGAACTGTAGCATCCTGGGCGTTACCTATATGCATACAGTAGTGTAGCATCTAGTATAGTTGTCCCTGAGTTGTGTTAATTTGGCATCTAAGAAGAGGAAAAGGTTTCATAGCTGGCCATGCCTGTAAACTGACTTTTCGCGATATGGTTCGGAGGGTTCAGTAGCCCTCCAAAATATCGTCAAAGAAATTCTCTCCTAAACTAAACCTCTAATTTACCAACCTCATTCTCTTCTTGTTTCTCACTGTCATCTTGTTTCAATCTACACCTTCACCTTTTCGTCCTTCCTTACCTACCATTTACAAATCTAAATGAGCACCACATTTTTGTTTTCGAGTTACAATGCATGATATTTCCAGTCAGTAAATCATGGAACATAAAGTACACAAACGTCTAAGTGACCCTTCTATAATATGCAGTAATAAGTTATCATTTTGTCAACACATCTTTACCAAATGTGGCTCAGGGGTCTAAGTGCATCCCAGAAGAGGCAAATAGAGGTATATAAAAAAAAAACAGGGTTCCAGACGGCTAGTTTATCTACATATGTTAATGTTTTCGTCACTCCCTTCCTCTCTTCAATATTTCCTGGTTTGCATTTTTACTCTTTCATTATAACCTACGCATCCTTCTCACCATATTATTTATCCAGCCTTTCTATCTCTTCCTTAGCATCCTTATTTACCAACAGCATCTTTTCCTCTGATTATATTATGCAGTGCCTATATTCCTTTCCTTTGTCAATCCTTAACGCTGGCTCATCAACCCCAACGCAAGCAGGCATTTATTTCCTTATTTTTTCTTCATGTTTTCAGGCCTCGCTTTCCCACTCCACCGGACATAATCAGACCCAGCCTCGCCTCCAACATCAAGGTAGGTTTTTAAAAAGCCTTCTAGCAGTGATGGGGAAAACAATACTGTCTGTCTGTCTCTGTCTGTCTGTCTGTCTCTGTCTGTCTGTGGGCGGGGGTCGTGAACCGCTGAACTCCATCCATCCATGCCTGAAGGCGAAGCAAAATACCCGACTAATTTAGCCTGTGAAGAGGAGGAGGAGGAGGAGGAGTAGGTGGGGCGGCCGAATCCCTAATCCTCCTACTCCTCCTTCACTCCTTCTCCTTCTTCTCCCCGCACACACCACCCGATTGCTTTTGGTGTCTGGAAGGGTCAAGTCAGCGTCTCCATGTTTAGTAAGCAGGCTGTCCCGGGGCTTGAGTGATCGCCCTTGGCTTGGTTCACTGCCTACATTAGGGGACCCTGTAGTGTAGTCAGAAAATTGGTGATAAACGAGTCCTTCAAATATTGCCACGAAACACCACCAATATCGAAGGAGCTTGTTTCGAGGCATGGTCAGGTAGAATCGGAAGCCTCCACTCTTCATACACGATCACAGGGTCCTTAATCCCAAGTCTCTTTTGGCACACGGGAATTATTTATCGTCGAGGAGATTGTTAACCTCTGGAAAGCGGACTGGCGTGATAAAAGAAAAGTGTGGCAAGTTTTAAAGAGATGTAAGATGTCGTTTGTTACTTTGGCTCATTTGGTGTGGGTCAGAGAAAGATGAAAAGTAAGTCATTAGTTGTAGTTTATGTGTTCTGAGCGGTGAAGGTATATTGTTTTTCTTGAATGTACAGTTGCGGTCACAAATTCTTTCCCACAACTTGGATTCGAAATGATGCAATGATTGTGTAAGCAGTCTGGACCGTGATGTTATGCTTGTTGTTATATCCCTCATTATTTATACAGTTTCATAACAGTGGGTAAGTATATCTATTGACTGCTATACCTGCATCATGTTTGTATAATTCCCTGTCCTTTGGGAAACTTGGGAATGCCACTCCCCGGCGTAAGTTAATAATTTCTGAAGCCCACTCGATTCTGCTGAAGGAAGGTAGAAAGGAAGGAAGGAACAGCCCCTGGAGATGGCTTCATTACTGTAGCCTGTATAGTTAAAGGGGCAACTTTGAAGGCTACCTCTTGCTCCAGACTATGCCAGGAAACTTGGTACCCTAATATACAAGAAAAGAATCTGTTTTGTAGCATTGTTTGGAGGACTAATTAATCTCCAACTCTTCCTCAACATATTACATTGCCTTAAGTGGAGATTTTCTTGTTGGTGAATTGGAAGGTCTATGATTCCTCCAACCTGTGCCAGGAAACAAACGACCCTGATGTTACTTTAATGGGAGGATCTGTTTCCAGGCATAGTTTGAGGGAATCAGTATAGCCCACCAAGGTTACTCTCAAAAGAATCTCTCCTTAAATTGGTGTTGTTGGTGTTGTTGGTAAGATGAATGAGGGCGGGTACAGGTGTGAGATATGCTTCCACAGAGGGTAATAATGATGTGTTAGCTGCCCGCACTATACAAAACAGAACTCGCCGGTGTGAAAGATTGGACAACCCACTGACCTCACTTACTATGCCCTGCCCTGCCCTGCTCTGCCCTGCTCTGCCTTTCCCTGCCCTGCCCTGCCCTGCTCTGCCCTGCTCTGCCCTGCTCTGCCTTGCCCGTGCCTGCCCTGCCCTGCCCTGCCCTGCCCTGACCTGCCCTGCCCTGCCCTGCCCTGCCCTGCCCTGCCCTGCCCTTCCCTACCCAACCCTGATCGATAGAACCATGCCCTGCCTTGTCCTTCCCTACCCTGTTGTGACTTGCCATGCCCTAACCTGCCTTGCCCTGCCTTTCCTTGCCTTGTCCTTCTTTGCCTTACGTTGAACTTTCAAAAATTCTCAATTGCTGCAGAAATTTGAACCGTGATCATAATTATTTAAGTGTGTAAGGAAGGAGACAGCCTTGTGTGTGTATGTGTGTCAGGAAGGATACATGCCACCTTGTGTGTGTATGTGTGTCTGGAGGGATACATGCAGCCTTGTGTGTGTATGTGTAAATTGGGATTGACACTTGTAGATATTTGTAAGGATGCTGTGGGACTTGTATATGTGTTAGTGTGTGGATGAATATAATTATATGTGTGTGTCTGTATAAATTTGTAAGGAAAGTTTGATTGTTCTGTAAATATGTAATGAAAGTGTAGGTGTTAAATGTATGAAGAAATAAATCTACCTGTTTATATACAATACCAAAGCTTCACTAGATATTAAGTAAGGAAAGAATCACGTTGTATCAAGAGGGAAATATAGTGTTGGTAAATCTGGAGCAAATGATTCCTCCAAACTATTCCAAGCAACAAACAAATCACCATTATTTTTGTTAACATGGTCCTGTTTCCTGTAATACTTTGGAGGAATCAAGGCACTCTAATGTACCCAAAGTATACTATCCCTTTAAGGCCCCTGTGATCGTGTATGAGACTTGGAGGCTTCTGATTCCTCCTGACTATACCACGAAACAAACTCCTTCTATATAGTTGGTGTTTCGTGGCAATATTTGAAGGACTCACTAACCTTCAATTTTATGGCTACATCAGGGGGTCCCTTAAGGTGGTAATTCCTTTTAGGTATTGTTGGAGTACCTTGATTCCTCCAATGTATGCTAAGAAACAGGCCCAAGTTAGCCAAACAAGGGTGTACTGTTGCTTGGAATAGTGTGGAGGATTCAGTTGCTCCAGATTTACTAACATAAAACTTAAACGAGTAAGATAAATATACAACTTCTTATAACCAAGGAGTCACGATCCAGAGGAGAAAGAAGACTTGGTGGTGGTGGGGGGGGGGGACTTAGGGAGAGGAGGGGGGACATCAGACCCCCCCCGTTATTGTGTCTCGCTCACACCTCCCCACCCCCACCCAGGAACTCCCACCCCACCCACGAACTCCCACCTCCACCACCCACCCCCACCCACGAACTCCCACCCCCACCCACGAACTCCCACCCCCACCCAGGAACTCCCACCCCCACCCACGAACCCCCACCTCCACCCACTTCACCCACGAACTCCCACCTCCACCCACCCCACCCACGAACTCCGAAAACACCCACCTCCACCCACTTCACCCACGAACCCCTACCTCCACCCACTTCACCCACGAACTCCTACCCTTAACCCATGAACCCAACTCCCCCATCATATATGAAAACCCCCCACTCCCCCACCCATGAACCAACTCCCCCTCCCCCCCAACCCCACTCACCCACCCCGACGACACTCACACCAACACGCCACTCCCTCCTCCCCCATCACCCTAAGGGCATAATACACTTTTGGTACATTGAAGCGTCTTGATTTAACCCAAAGTTTGTCAGGAAACACGACCAGATTAACAAAAATAATGGTGGTCTGTTGCTTGGAATACTTAGGAGGAATCAATTGCTACAGATTTTACTACCCTTTACAACTACTACCCACCCCCCCTTTATCTACACATTTCTCAGGGGGAGTGGTGGTTTGGTTATAGGCCCCCCCCCCCACCTTCCTTCCCTCCTTCCTCACCCCCTCCCTTTCCTTCCCCTCCCCCTTTCCCCCCTTTCCTTCCCCCCCCTTTCCTTCCCCCCCCTTTCCTTCTACCCTCCTTCCTCCTACCCTCCTTCCTCCACTTTCCTTCCCCCACTTTCCTTCCCCCCTCCTTCCTCCCCCCACCCCCCACCCCCTACCCAGTGCCCTAAATACAGATTAAAGACATAATTACTTGAAACCAGTCACCCCTCCACTGAAAAAGGGGAAAATTAAACCGGTATTATATCCTCCTCTCCATCCTTGCCCTTCTTGCTTGCTTGCTCCGTGCCTCGTCAAAAATTATAAGCTAAACGAATAAGAGGGAGATAGTTTGTGTTGGTGGTCGTGGTGGTGGTGGTGTTGGTGGTGGTGTTGGTGTTGTTGTTGTTGTTGGTGTTGTGGTGTTATTGTTGTTGTTGGTGGTGGTAGTGGTGGTGATGTTGATTTTGGTGGTGGTGGTGGTGTTGTTGGTAGTGTTGGTAGTAGGTGGTAGTGGTGGTGTTGGTGTTGTTGTTTTTGGTGGTCGTGGTGGTGGTGGTGTTGTTGTTGGTAGGTGGTAGTGGTGGTGGTGGTGTTGGGTATTTGTGGTAGGTGGTAGTGGTGGTATCCTTCTCTCCCCTACCTCAGATAAAGAGAGAAATATTGTAAATTGGAGTTTCACCAATAAGAAAGACAACATCTCCAGACTTACAAACAGTAAAAAAAATATATATATGATGCACTGATACACTATTCACATGTTAAAAAAAAAAAAAAAAAAAAAAAAATCTCTTCTTGTTAACGTGAGATTTTTTTTTATGGTAAACTGGAAGGATGCTGATTCATCCTAACTATAACAGAAACAGACGCCCTCAATGGTAATAATAGGGGAGTTGTTTCGTGGCATATAGTTTGGAGGAATCACAGACCTTCCAACAAAAGAATCTCACCTTAGAATTACTTAACATTATCTGTATGCTTTCCTTTCCCCTAATGAGGTACTGATTGTAAAGGAAATTGAGAGGAAACTATGAAAACATTATTATAGGCTCGAAAATATGAAAACAACAATATTCTAGGCTCGAAAATATGAAAACAACAATATTCTATACTCGAAAATATGAAAACAACAATATTCTAGGCTCGAAAATATGAAAACAACAATATTCTAGGCTGGACTCTATGAAAATAACAATAATGTAGGTTCGAAACTATGAAATAAATAATATTCTAGGCTCGAAACTATGAAAACAACAATAATCTAGGCTCGTATAAGACAAAAATTACGTTATCTGTGTTTTTCCTTCTGTCTGACCTATTCAATATAAAGGAAATTTAGAGGAATTCATATTAAAATAACAATATTCTTTGCTCGTCTCCCCTTCACACACACAACATAATACACTAATACACAACTTCGAAAAACTACTCCTGGTTAAAATTATGCTATACTTTATATGCCTCCAACCCACTAAACTATTTAATGTAAATGAAAACTATAAAGGAAAACAACACATTACCTAAAATAACAATATTCTAAGTTGGTCTCCCTCCCCCCCAATATATTAACTAAAATAACAATATTCTAAGTTGGTCTCCTCCCCCCCAATATAGTAACTAAAATAACAATATTCTAAGTTGGTCTCCTCCACCCACCTCTTTCTTCCTCCTTTACCTACTTCCATGCAGCCTATCATTACAACCAAAACATTGCCTCACGATCCTTGGGTTTATCTCGTTTGAACCCATCTAATGCCTTCGTTCCTTCCCCTCCCTCCACCACTCCCGGCCCAGGTGGTTTTTGTGTGTATTCACGAGGTCCCATTAGCTGCACATGACCTCGTGATTATAGGAATTAAGCTCGTATATAATTAAAGGGAAGGACCCGAGGGAAAAACGCTACGGTTTATTGTTTACTGGTGCAAGGGGGAAGGTTGTTTGGTTGTGTGTTGTGTGTTGTTGGGAGAATGAGAGAGGTATAAGGGAAAGGTGTATAAGAAGTGAGGAGAGAAAGGAAGGAGAGGAAAAGAGGAGTGGATAGAGAGGAGAGAAAAGAGAGGAAAAGAGGAGTGGATAGAGAGGAGAGAAAAGGTGAGGATAGGTGGATGGACGGGAGGAAGGAAGGAGAGGAAAAGAGGAGTGGATATATGAGAGGAGAGAAAATGTGAGGAAAAGAGGAGTGGATAAAGAGGAGAGAAAATGTGAGGAAAAGAGGAGTGGATAGAGAGGAGAGAAAATGTGAGGAAAAGAGGAGTGGATAGAGAGGAGAGAAAATGTGAGGAAAAGAGGAGTGGATAGAGAGGAGAGAAATGAGAGGAAAAGTAGAGTGGATAGAGAGGAGAGAAATGAGAGGAAAAGTGGAGTGGATAGAGAGGAGAGAAAAGTTGAGGATAGGTGGATGGACAGTAGGAAGGAAGGAGATGATAGTAACGGAGATTGAAGGAAGGAAGGAGGAAATGAGAAAAGAGGCGATGGAAAAAAATACTTGATTGAAAGTTTTAGAGACGATATGATGGCAGAGAGGAAAATGGAGGAGAGGGATAAAAGGAAAGGGCAAGAAGAAGGAGAGAAGAGGAAAGGAAAGATGATAAAAAAATGTAATGAGGAAGGGGGGGAGGGAGGAGGGGGGTAGGGGGGAGGGGGAGGGGGAAGGAGAAAGCTGAAGCAAGATGGCTATGAGATAAAAAGGAAAATATGGAAGAAGATACAAAAGGAGGAGGAAGAAAGAAGAGACAAAGGGTTGATGTGAAAAGAGAAGCGAGAAGGAGGGAGTATTAAAAGCGGCTTGATAACAATAGGAAAGGAAGAAGGAGGAGGAGGAGGCGGTGGCGATTAGATGAAAGAATATGATAAGGAATATTTCTTTGTCTTCCTTTTATCTCCTCTACTCTCCCCTCATTTCTTCCCCTTTCCCTCTTCCTTCCTTTTTCCCTCTTCCTTCCCTTTTCCCTCTTCCTTTCCTTTTCCCTTTTCCTTTCCTTTTCCCTCTTCCTTCCCTTTTCCCTCTTCCTTTCCTTTTCCCTCTTCCTTCCCTTTTCCCTCTTCCTTCCCTTTTCCCTTTTCCTTCCCCTTTCCCTCTTCCTTCCCTTTTCCCTTTTCCTTCCCCTTTCCCTCTTCCTTCCCTTTTCCCTCTTCCTTCCCTTTTCCCACTTCCTTCCCTTTTCCCACTTCCTTCCCTTTTTCCTCTTCCTTTCCCTTTTCCCTCCTTCCCACACCTAATATTTTCCCTCCCACTCAAGTTTTTTTTCCCTCCATCTCATTGCATCCCACGACCCCTCCTCTCCCCTCCCCACCCCTCCCCTCCCCTCCCCTCCCCTCCCCTCCCTTCCCTTCCCCACCCCTCCCCTCCCTTCCCCACACCTCCCCTCCCCACACCTCCTCTCCCCTCCCCACCCCTCCCCTCCCATCCTCTCCCCACCCCTCCCATCCTCTCCCCTCACGTCCCCTCTCATTTTCTTATCTCCTTTCTCCTCTCTTTTTCTCCTCTCATCTCATCCCCTCCTTCGTGCTCCAATTATGCTTTTGTTATGATTCCCCACCCCACCTGTTGTGTGTGTGTGTGTGTGTGTGTGTGTGTGTGTGTGTGTGTGTGTGTCCTCTATTCTCTTTATATTTATCTTTGTATTTATATTTTTCATGAGTAACTAAATGTCCCTATTATCTATCTATCTATCTATCTATCTATCTATCTATCTATCTATCTATCTATCTATCTATCTATCTATCTATCTATCTATCTATCTATCTATCTATCTATCTATCTATCTATCTATCGTGATGTTTCTCGCCCCTCTC
>JAWQEG010005902.1:17500-34319 GCA_033782935.1 Petrolisthes cinctipes | reverse complement strand
TTGTACCTTCAAACCCATATCTATTAATACCCTAATATAATATAGTAGTCTGAAATTATTTGGTGTTGGTAGACTATTGTATTTATAGACTAACGCAGGATGATTTTATGCTGCCGAAGGAAAAATAATGAGACGAAGAATTCATTTATTTCCTCACAATTATAATTCTCGAAGCTTATTCACCTCACAGTACTTCCACGGGTAATACGAAAAACTGGCGTGAAAATAAAGTCGAATCAACCTCACCTAATTTTATGTAGAAGGAAATTATAAAAAGCGCTCTCCATTTAATTTTCACTTTTCTTCGCATTTTCCAAATTTATCTACCTTGCAATATTCCCTCCCGAAAAAAAGTGAACTCCAGAATTGGGTGGATTCAGTCTCACCTACTTTTCCATTTTATTTTTTTAATGGCAACTTTTTAAAAATTTTGAGACCCCTTTCCTCCCAATGTAAAAGGAAATTAGAAAAAAAGAGTAGGTAGTTAATATCACTTAGTAGTAGAAAATGTCAGGTAATTAAAAGTTGCCGAGTACCACTTAGGCGAAAACTTGTGAATTAGGAGTCTCAGATGTTCCTAGCTGGGGCAGAGGGAAACCACGGTGGAGAGAGAGAGAGAGAGAGAGAGAGAGAGAGTAAGAGAGAGAGAGAGATTGATGCAAGCACTTATGTTCTCTTACTCCCAGCTGTACCCTCTGGGTCTCACAGATGCTCTCAAACACGCACGCACACAAGCACACAACTACGCACATGCAGACACGTATACACAGGCATCACACACGCGCGCGCACAGGCACTCAAACTAAAAAGTAGTACGTGGCGAAGAAATGAGCGTAAAACGAAAAAAGGAAATGGAAGAAGACTGGAAACATGGAAGAGAATGTGAGAAAGAAGAAGGGTGGGAGTGAGGGAAGAAAAAGAAGAGATAACTAAACAAAATATGAATGAATGAGAAAGAAAACTGAAAGGAGTTGCAGATTCATTGAAAGAAAGGGAAAATTGTATTGAAGAGAGAGAGAGAGAGAGAGAGAGAGAGAGGATGTGGAGTGGTGGAGTGAGGAGGAGGAGGCAAAAAGGTGGATGGGATGGACAGGTGGAGAAGAGCAAGGGTCATTGTACTAATGGTAATGAAGGGTGGAGTAGAGTGGAGTGGGGGTAAGGCGGAGAGTTTAGTGGAGTGCATGGAAGATAATGTGGAGCATGGAGGAGTGAAGTGGAAGATTGGTAGAGTGGAATACAGTGGACTCTACAATCGTAATGGAGGGTGGAAAAGTGAAGTGGAGTAGGAGTTATATCTGGTACTGTGAACGAGAAAAGTGGAAGATGGAGAGAAAGTGGAGAAGTGGAGAATGGATGACCTCAACACCCGAGAAAATGAAGATGGAATGAAGTGTGAAGGAGGATGTGGAATGAAGTTTGGATGGCGATGTGGGACGAAGTGTGGAGTCCGATGTGGAATGAAGTGTGGAGGAGGATGTGGAATGAAGTGTGGAGTTGGATGTGGAATGAAGTGTGGAGGAGGATGTGGAATGAAGTGTGGAGGAGGATGTGGAATTAAGTGGGGATGGAAAATTGTCCTGAGTTTGTGATTGACTGACTTGACTGTTGATAATGAGAGTGAAGTGGTGTGTGGAGGGTGAAGTGGTGTGTGGAGAGTGAAGTGGTGTGTGGAGAGTGAAGTGGTGTGTGGAGGGTGAAGTGGTGTGTGTGTGTAGAGTGAAGTGGTGTGTGTGTGGAGAGTGAAGTGGTGTGTGTGTGGAGAGTGAAGTGGTGTGTGTGTAGAGTGAAGTGGTGTGTGTGTGGAGAGTGAAGTGGTGTGTGTGTAGAGTGAAGTGGTGTGTGGAGAGTGAAGTGGTGTGTGGAGAGTGAAGTGGTGTGTGGAGAGTGAAATGGCGTGTGGAGAGTGAAGTGGTGTGTGTGTGGAGAGTGAAGTGGTGTGTGTGTGGAGAGTGAAGTGGTGTGTGTGTGGAGAGTGAAGTGGTGTGTGTGTGGAGAGTGAAGTGGTGTGTGTGTAGAGTGAAGTGGTGTGTGTGTGGAGAGTGAAGTGGTGTGTGTGTAGAGTGAAGTGGTGTGTGGAGAGTGAAGTGGTGTGTGGAGAGTGAAGTGGTGTGTGGAGAGTGAAATGGCGTGTGGAGAGTGAAGTGGTGTGTGTGGAGAGTGAAGTGGTGTGTGGAGAGTGAAGTGGTGTGTGGAGAGTGAAGTGGTGTGTGAAGGTGGATGGCAGCCCTGGTGGTAATGAGAGTGAACACCCACCGTCCCCCTGGGCTGCCAAACCTGCTAGGAGGCACCCACCCTTGTAGCCTGTATGTAGCCAACCCTCATCCTCCTCCTTTACACACACACACATACACTCACAGAGAGAGAGAGAGAGAGAGAGAGAGAGAGAGAGAGAGAGAGAGAGAGAGAGAGAGAGAGAGAGAGAGAGAGAGTGTGTATGTGTCTGTGTGGGTGTGTATGTCTCTCTCTCTCTCTCTCTCTCTCTCTTCTCTCTCTCTCTCTCTCTCTCTCTCTCTCTCTCTCTCTCTCTCTCTCTCTCTCTCTCTCTCACACACACACACACACACACACACACACACACACACACACACACACACACACACACACATGCTTTACCCCTGATAGGTTTTATGTCCATCTGTTGTCCCTGCCGTCTGTCATGTCGGTATCAGCATTTCTGTCTTTGTTTCAGCATCTGTCATTAGCCTAGAGTTGGTTGGCAATGGGTAAGTAAGGCAAAAGTGACGGTGTGTGTGTGTGTGTGTGTGTGTGTGTGTGTGTGTGTGTGTGTGTGTATGCATTAATACATATTTATATTATAAGAACGCGTTGCAGGACTAAGAGAAACCGTTTGACGGATGTTATCATGACAAGAAGACATCCGGACAGACAGAGAGACAGGCAGACCTAAAGAGAAGCGAAAAGATAGGATGAAGCGATGTATTACCATTGAAAATGAGAAACAGACAAACAAACAAACAAACAGACAGACAGAATATGCAAAAAGAATAGAGACTTACAAAGAAAGATGGGTGGACATACAACAGACAACATAGACAAGCAGTGAATCAGGCAAACAGAAGGGCAGACAGACATACAGACAGACAAGTAGGCAGGCAGGCAGGCAGACAAACAGACAGACAGAGAGACAGGCAGGCAGGCAGACAAACAGACAGACAGGCAGACAGACAAACAGGCAGACAGGCATGCAGGCAGTAGGTAGTGAGGCAGAGAAGTGGTCCCCCTGGCAGCCACCACAGGAGGCGGCAGATGGCCTTGCATAACATAAGAGGGACAGTGGATGAGGGAGGGAGGGAGGGAGGGAAGGCACCAGCTGAGTATTGTCATGGTAACCTCTGAATAAACAGCCTCTAGCCCGCAGTTGATGTGGAAACGTGTCTACTCAAACTATTTCCTTGAAATAATATCGGCATGGTTAGATATAATATGGAATAATCTAACTAAGAAACATGATTACAAAGCAAGGAGAGCTACAATGAAACAAATTGTTAATGTACTGTGGGACAGCAATACTTGAAATAATTAAATTTATCGAAATCAATCGTGTTACATTACCCACTTCAGCACTCAGAATTGACTCTCATAATTTTACTGAATAACCAAACGATTTAATTGTCTCTGGGAGAAACCATGTTCACGACAAGGTTGTATATTCACAGTCAAGCTGAAGTTTTACTGGTTCAAGGCAGACAACCCAAACAAGAGACTGAATAATTAGTGAGGCTGGATGGTTGTGCGATCCCCACGTCCCTTACCCAACCTGCCCGCTTTCCCAATCAGTGCACAAACGACCGATATGTATAGACAGCAAAGCGTCCCTGAACGAACACAGACATTGCAGCAGGCAGTGGAGACCTTGCATTGCTCCCGGATTATGGGGTGTTTCAGTGAGCTTCATGTTGGCTTCACTTCAGGTCAAATCATCCACGAAGAAACCCTTCTCTCTAACCTCTGCCTACTGTATTGTTCCTCCTGGTCAAGTTACAGTCCATGAAATGCGTGCTTGCAGGTTGGAAGTGGAGTGGTGTGTGTGTGTTTGTGTGTGTGTGTGTGTGTGTGTGTGTGTGTGTGTGCAAGCTAACATGGTATTAGGAGGTCTCGGTCTGATTGCACTGTGGTGATATATGTGCCTGAAATTACACAGCCAACAGTTAGCAGGTCGTTAAATATTCATATCACAAGGATCCCTAAATATCACTGTACAAGGAGAAAGACGTAAGAAGATAATGCACTAATATCGCTAAGTAGAACAGTTTAAGGTGGTAATTCTTTTTTGGTACATTGGAGTGCATTAATTCCTCCAGAGTATGCTAGGAAACAGGACCAGAAGAGCAAAAATAATGGTGTTCTGTTGCTTGGAATAGTTTGGAGGATTCAGTTGCTCCAGAATTACCAACACAAAACTTCCCCCTTAAGGAGCTACAAGGTTAAATTCCATCCAATCACAGCGTTACCTACTTGTGATTTTACAAGGATTGAGATTAAGAATTGCTGTACTGTACTTGTGAATCCTATATTTTAATGACTGGATAAGAATTGAATGCTCGAGCCGTGTGGTGTACAATTCCCTGCAGGTGCAATGCTATATTCTTTTCAATGTCTTCTTCGGAATTTAGCAACACGTCCCTCCCTCATTATTTTATCCCCGACTCTGTCTCTCGCTCCTCTCCTTGCGTCTAACATCTCCCCTACCATTCTCCCCATTCTCTCACCCACTTTCCTCCTCTCCCTCTCCCTCACCAATTTCCCTCCTCTCCTTCTCCCTCACCAATTTCCCTCACCGTCACCCCTCTCCCCAACCAATTCTCCTCCTTTCCCTTACTCCTCCCTCACCCCTCTCCTCCTTTCCCTCCCCCTCTCTCCAAACCCACCCCGTCAGTATCGCTGGTCTCACCGGAAAGTCCTGTGATGCCATTTAAACTCTGTGATTGTGTGTTTGAACTGTCAGTCAAAGGCCACATATCACTAGAAAAGACTATCATAGAACAGGTACACATAACTAATGATCTAGGCATAATACTAGAGAGAGAGAGAGAGAGAGAGAGAGAGAGAGAGAGAATATGCTCACGTACCGAGACAAATAACAATAGTGAAGCATTCCCAGATCGTGTGTGTGTGTGTGTGTGTGTGTGTGTGTGTGTGAAACAGAGAAAGAGCAAGAAAGAAAGAGGATAAAAGAGAAAGGTACGTATGTAGGTGTTGAGACAAGACGGTGGCGAAGATGAGAGAGAGAGAGAGAGAGAGAGAGAGAGAGAGAGAGAGAGAGAGAAATGAAGGAGAAATAATGAGAGAATGAGAGAATGAGAGAGAGTAAGAAAGTAAGAGGGAGAGAAGGAGAGAGAGAGAGAGAGATGCCCAGGTTGGTGCGGCCATCGTGCCCGTCATAATAACCGGAAGCGTATTCCAGTTTTTACCCGTGTCCCCCAGGCTAGCCCCAGACCCGGTGTGTGTGTGTGTGTGTGTGTGTCTGCTCCCACTCCCTCCCTCCTCCTCCTCCTCCTCCTTCTCCTTCTTCTTCTCTTGCTGGTGGTGGTGGAGTGTTGTTGGTGTTTTGGTGTTGATGGTGATAAGGTGTACAGTAGATATTGTTTGTTGCAGTGGTGTTGGTGAAGGTGTTAGATGTGAATTTGTGGTATAATTATATGTTGTTGTAGATGTGGTGGTGAAGATGGGATTGTGTGGTGATGGTGTTAAATGTGAGTTTGTGGTATAATTATATGTTGTTGTAGATGTGGTGGTGAAGATGGGATTGTGTGGTGATGGTGATGGATGTGAGTTTGTGGTATGATTATATGTTGTTGTAGATGTGGTGGTGAAGATGGGATTGTGTGGTGATGGTGATGAGGATGAGATATGTATGGAATATAAATAGTAGGGGAAATAGTTGGTTGTGGAGATGTAGTGGTGATGACATGCATGGTAGTGTAGATGGAATGAGGTGCAATGATGTCTTTATGGTAACTTGATTGGTGAGATTTAATGAGTGGTAGCAACTGTAAATGATAGTGAACTGATGGTGAACTCGTGGGAATGAGATGTTGATGGTGTAGGTGGTGATGATGTAAATGTGGTGATGGTGGTAGTGGTGATGTAGATGAGGTGGTGGTATTAGTGGTGTGGATGTGGCAGTACCGTAGTGGTGATGTAGATATAGTGGTAGTATTAGTGGTGATGTGATGCTGGAGGTGATGTGATGAAGTGGTGGTTAGATGTTTGGGATGTGATATGTATAGAAATTGTGGGTCTTTAGTACATTACCCTGTTCTCATTATTTAACTGCTGAGATGGACATTGCTTTCATATAATTATACAGTAGGAAAGTGTTTATGTTTTTACGTCTTGGAATGTGTTTGTGTGTGTGTGTGTGTGTGTCCTAAAAATTAAAAACAAACAAAACGTGCTTATTAACCCTTGCCGAATAAGTTGTCTACCGGACAGGTTACAATTTAACACAATGAGGTTCGTCACTCGGGATTCAAACATCTACCTGAGACAACCTTATAAGTTTTTGTTGTTTAAAGTAACCTGAAGCTCCACTGGACTCTAATCATAAGAACACAAAATAAAGTACAAAATAAGGTAGATGCTTTGTTATTTGCGTCACCGAAGCCTGAGTGAGAATGTTGAGGTACAGCTGCGGATACATGAAACAGACACATCTGAAACGAGGGGCCCTTCATTAAGCATAAGGGTAGGATGAGACGTAGTGTGCAGAGGCGACGCGGCCAATTCTTTTCCTGATGAGGTGCCCGTTTGAAGTGCGTCTGTTCCATGTGTCCGCAACTGTACTTAACTAAGATTTTGTCCGAGCACTGTAATGGTCACGGTAAAAAGGGATGGTCTGTTGTTAGAGAAGTTGATGGAAACGATGCCAGAATACAGACCACCTCAGTATACAAGTAGACGATTGATTTGTTTGGCATCAGAGTTTGGTGAAATCAGTAAGACTCAAATTCGTCGTTAAGGGGGGTAATTCACTTTTGTTACAACGGAGTGCCTTGATTCCTCCAAAGTATGCCAGAAAACAGGACCAGATGAACAAAAATAATGGTGTTCTGTTGCTTGGAATAGTTTGGAGGATTCAGTTGCTCCATATTTACCAACACAAAATATCCCCCTTAAGGATTAGCAAGTAACATTGAGTCTCTAGAGGGTATGGTAGGGTTGGTAGGTGGGAGGGGCATCAGACAGGTTTATATCCTTTGCTTATACAGGACGACGCTTCTCTTTGTCTTTGCTGGTGGTAGTGGTGGTGGTGGTGGTGGTGTAGGGGAATAGTGATGGTGGAGATTGTTTATTGGTGGTGTTGGTGGTGTAGGGGAATAGTGATGAGGTAGAGGGTCGATTGGTGGTGTAGGGGAGTAGTGATGAGGGAGAGGGTTGATTGGTGGTGGTGGTGTGGGGGAGTAGTGATAATGGAGATTGTTTATTGGTGGTGTTGGTGGTGTGGGGGAGTAGTGATGAGGGAGAGGGTTGATTGGTGGTGTTGGTGTGGGGGAGTAGTGATAATGGAGATTGTTTATTGGTGTTGGTACTTGTGTGAAGTAGTAAAAGGAGTAATGATGGTGGAGGTGTAATGGAGCGTAGTGTTTGTGTTGGTGGTGGTGTAAGAGAATACTGATGGGTTAAATTTATTGTTAGGGCTGGTGTTGGTGTGAAGGAGCAGTGATGGAACGTAGTGGTAATGTCATAGAGTAGTGATAGGGAGTAGAGAGACGGTGATAGAATGGCGGTGGAATACCAATGTTTAATTTTTTACATTTTATGTGATGAAGAACTTAAGGGTTAGGTATCTGGGAGACTCATTCTTCCCTCGTTAAATGTCGATATAGGCTCCTCCCTGGTATGGTGTCCTCATCTACAACATTCTGCCTACTTGTATAACATTTCATATTGTGTTAATGCTGTGTCAGAATGGAAGCGATGTCATGATTTCACCTCTTTAAGTCTGGGTTATAGAATGTCTCATTTTTTTTTTTTTTTTAATTATTATTTTGTAAGTAAGAGGCGTCGCACTTTTCTACTTCTTTGGGATCTACCTGGTGGTAGCCCTTGTCACTTGACAAGACCCAGTGACTGGTTCTACAGACACATGAAGAAAAGTACTTTCGTAATGGATTTGAACACTTTCACTGAAAACTTTTGATCAAGTGTTTGCCTGGTGACCCTTCAACTGTTGTTAAAGGCAGACATTTACTCCATTCACATTTTTCATTCTGCAGAGAAAAATTTAAAGATCTGACTAGAGTCAGTGGCTAAATTGAGTCTATGAGATTAACTGAATGATATTGGCATGGTAGGGATGGTATATTGCTTATATGGTACAAAGAAAGCTGGCCGGATAATGGAAACCATTAATAGCGTCTATGTTTCCGGATGTTAAAAGTCTATACCGTACCCGAATACATTTTTTCCCCAGTCTACGAGTCCTTTCGCTCCATTTACATCCAGTACATACTTTTTGTCAGACGGAATGAGAAGCAGGAATTACTAGTCTATCAAGAAATACAGTAGATTCACTATAAAGGTTAACAGGATGTCATTTTGTATTACTGAGTTGTACCAAGAATTGTGTACATACATTGAATTTAGTGCAACTAGTATGTGACGATAATTAGGACCAACATTGTGTAGAACGACACTTATTTGGTCATTAGTAGTTCTGCATAACTAGACCAAGAATCGAACCCAGAATCAATCATCTGACGCCTGAGACTCGAACTCACTACGGTCTGAGGTGTGCTACTGGTCTGCCCACCTTGTTACCACTCCAGTAAAAGTTAGTCCTTTACTGAGCGACAGCTGTAAGGTTTCGCTCTAACGAGTAGCTTGACAGGACTTGATGAAGCTAAAACTTTTCCGCCGTGTATAGGAGCCCTTTCTCACAAGGTGTTTCAATTCGCTGTAATGACTTGTTGGTGTTGTGGTGCTGGAGGTGTGAAGGCTAGGGTGATTGTGATGGTGGTGGTAGTGCGAGAGGCTATGATACATAGTGCTTGATTATGGTGGTGGTCTTCAGAGCTTTATAGTGTTTTGTTCAAAGTGAGGCTATGGCAGTGGTGGACTGTACTGTGGGTGAAGGTGTGGGAAAGGTTGAGTGTCATAACTGGATATAGGATGATGTTATTGGTGATAACTATATTTCAGTAGTGGCCACGGTGATCGTAAAATGTATTGTGGTGAACGAATAATGGAGTGCAAAGTTAGTAATAAATGATATCGTGGCTATGCTTTGACATGCTTTAGTTATTGATAGTATTGATAGTAACAAATTGTCTCTGTGTCTGAGTCGAGTCCCGGTGAGGTTTCCAAACATTACCATCACCTTCAGACTCGACAACCCACATAATTATTCGCCCGTCTGAATTGCTCCCGTTACCAGAGACACTAGTATCTCTGTAATCAATCTATGTACTGTAGTTAGTAGCACTGATTGGAGGAGTTAGTGACCTTCCAGTCCACCAAAATAAAAAAGTAATGATGATATAAAAAGTGGCCCCATCAATCAAACAGGTGCAGTTAACATCGACCAGTGCTAAAAAAAAAATCAAACAAAAATGCCTCCCAAAACTCTGAGTGGAGATCGCGACAGTTACCTTCACAAATGGGCAAACCACGCTAGGTAGCACTCAAATCTAAGTATATACCGTACTTAGATTTGGGGTAGCACATTCCACCACCCCCTCCTCCTTCTACTTCCATCCGCGGGGCAAACGCACTAAAAAAAAAACAGGAAGTAGAGAACTGAGACAATCTTAGCATGTCCGGAAATGGGATGAAAAAAAGTAGTTTCAGTGTTATGGCTGTTTATTTGGGAAGTAAGATACAGCCGGGGAAAAAACACTATCCGGTAGGCTACTGAATTCCTCCATAACTGACAAGAAACAGAACACCTCAGTAGAAGTGATCAGTTCTGTAAACCGGAGTATAATAATTGTAGCCTCCAGTTTGAAGACAGTATTTTAGTCCTTCTAATGGAAAAGACTGATCCTGCAATGGACAAAAAAATAAAACAAAACATCATTGTCAATTTTATTTCATGTTTCTCGGTGAGCTACTAAGTGTGGTGGCGCCAGCAGAAACCACGTGACGGCATGTGAGAGACGTGCAGGTTCCGACGATCGAAGTCTCTTTTCCATGTGTTACCGTTTATGTCTTAATTAGCTACGAGTATGGGATGCCGGGGAGGTTTACAGTTCCTTGTGTATATAAGTACGTGTAACTTTATGTCCGAGTACTTTTACGGATGCCTCTAAAGTCTAAACTATACAGAAAGTAGCATATACCCTAAGCATATATGAACTCCTGAAATAAAGTGATATACGAGGTGACTGAGTGATCATCGAAACACACGAGGTGATAGACAACCGATATATACTTCTTTTTTTAGCCTGAGAGTAGTAATGATGATCTTACCCTTTACGACAAGTCCGTTTACAGTTGCTCTCATTGATAGTCGTGATTTTGATATATATGACACACCTGATATGTTGGATCTAATAAGAATACGACCCTTGTTGTCATAGTGGACCGTGGGAAGAGGGAGATACACATTGGTTCAGTGTACGAACAACACAATTTTTTTATGTCTCAACCTCGGGACTGTCGGCTGTCAGTAGCCTATTCCTCTTGCCAGGCTTCGAGATTACTGTGTGAAGTTTCGAGGTGTTGGTTGCTTTACATGTGTCGCACTAGATGGAGGCAGTGGAGCTTCAAGGTGTTGATTGATTCCTTTCTGCCGCACTAGATTACGACAGCTTATTAATTCACGTCATTATCTGGAGAGAATAGCCATACTCTCATTCACAGCATCCCGAAAGAGGCCTCGATCGAAGCGTTGTGGGTCGTAGAAGGAGGGTGCAAGAAAAAGCATATCTCAGGCTGGTTTGTTTACGCTAGCAACTACCACCAGAGTTCCACCCATAACTCACTGTAACAAACAACCTCACTCATTAATTCACCCATCACTCATTACTTTCGAATTATTACCTACAGGATATCACCTACTGATATTTATACTACCACCAACACCACCACCACCACCACTACCAACACCACCACCAACACCAACACCAACACCAACACCACCACCACCACCACCACCACTACCAACACCACCACCACCACAACTACCAACACCACCACCACTACCAACACCACCACCACCACCACCACCACTACCACTACCAACACCACCACCACCACCGCCATCACTACCGGAGCACTACCTGTACTCATCACTTCATACCATCCGGCATAACATCACGTCAAGAGACACCTGCTGTTCCGGAATCAAACCTAAACGTCGCAATCAAGTTGTCTCCGTCAAGATCAATGAACTCCAGATATCTTATTGGTATGACAATAAAAGAGATAATTGCTGAGAACTTCGACATGCGTAGCAGTCAATTCTTATACAATATGTTCTTTGTGCAATATTAGAAAATAATATTATTGGAAAGAAAGGAATGTTGTGGAAGAAGAGGAAGAAAAACTAGTTTCAGCAGTCTGCTCGCCACATAGTGAAAGGAAGTTGGTATTTTCTTTATTCCTGTGTGCTTCTGTGAACAAATATTTAAAAAATGTCTTAAGATATTATTTTTGCCACTATAAGGTTATGCTCCGTCTGAAAACGTTTAACTTTTGAGTCGGGACAAATTGGTCAAAATATTTGCAGTTTGTCGCTTTGGAAACTGTTATATCCTTAATACGAGATGCGGTTATATATGATTTAAGGCTGTAAAAGAGCACCGAGAAAATTATTGTTTTGATGTTAATATCATTTAATTTCATGGCCAACTAAAATGTATTTTAATGAAACAAGCGCGTTTATATCCATCCCTTCTCTTGGTGACAATTCAGTGAAACTCCATCAGGTTTACGACGAGCGGTGATACATGAAGAGATAATACTGCTTCATTGATATTAAGTTCCCGTCTAATTGAGATAGCATCGGTAACAAGAGGGAGATTTTTATCGCTGACAAATGTACGTCTCTCACATACCGTCACGTGAGGCAGGCTGGCAACACCACACTACTTGACTCGCGGGAGAATAAAGTTAGAGGCCCCTTGTTATTGTCCAACTCAGTACACAGTTTTCTTTTAGGGAAGAGCAAGACCATGAAATCTTTCCACTGTCACTATAAATTTCAGTGATTAAATTATTCCTCCAGTTGTTATAATGGCAGATTAAACAAAGGAGTGTAAGTAAAGGATGGAATAGTGGTCTCTTGTAATGAGGATTACAGTTATGAAGTCTTTATACATGTTGGCTTGAGACCTCCATGCTTGAGATGAAGTATATGCAGATCTGAGGTGATAAGAAATTGCCAGGAAAAGATGGTCCTGTTATGACTCTTATCGAAAAGTTACCATGGGTCAAGTTGCCAAGTAAGATTTGCTACTTATATACATATACTGTACATATATACTGAGATATAAATATAATTCATGCGGTATATATATGCATACCTTCTCTACAATGGCTTATAAATAGCTTGGTACCTTAATTCAATAATAAATTTTAACGTATTACTACGATAATTTTTCAAGATGATGCTGTATCACAACTCCTCTTATCCAACAAGACTGGTGTGACCCTAATTATAATTTCATGATACAGATTTATTGTTTATAATCCTTCATAGCCAAATAGTGGAGGGATTTCGTGCATTTAACACACACACACACACACACACACACACACACACACACAGGCTCATCGAGAAGGACAGACATAATAAGGGTTAGAGTACAGCTGTTGTAGTCCTGGTAAGGGATGATGTTACCCCTCCGCTGGGAACTGGTTTGGCTTGGTCTGACTTGCCTTGGTTTGTTGTGCTTGGTTTGCTTCCCTTGGCTTGGTTTGTAGGAATAATTAATATAAATGAAAAAAATGTAAGTATTACCCTTATTGTTTTTCATCTTAAAATAAAATTTATTCTGATAACTATGTTAATGTCAATCTTACGACCATTTTTTTCAGGAGATTATTCATGTGTGGACATAAGGTTCCAAGCATAAAGAACCTGCAGCTCCATGAAAAGCTAGTGTTTTTACTATATATATATATATATATATATATATATATATATATATATATATATATATATATATATATATATATATATATATATATATATATATATATATATATATATATATATATATATATATATATATATATATATATGCTGAAACATCTATTCACAGATTTAATAAATGATCTTGAATTCTAGGCTCAGAAACATGGCCATGAAACGTTAGAAACTGTAGATTTTTCAGCATCCGCCTCGTCTCAACCTGAAAATATGTAACATATTTATTTGTTACATATGAATTTTATTCCAGCTTTGCGTAGCTGTGACCGCCTCCAACTTCCCTCCCCTCTTCCCCACACACACACACACACACACACATTTTGGTTCCCTCGGCAAACTAGGCTGTACCTCAGACCTCAACGAACAGTCCCGAGAGATCTCAGTGAGGTGGAATAATTTGACCCGACCGTGTGTGAGCAATACGGACAGTACAAGAGTGAATTCTAGCATTACCTCTTCGTATATTGAGTTCTCTTATTGTTATTGGTGGCTCGTACAGCCATGGCTGATAGGGCTGGACTACTAACGCTTTCAGGGCCCGTGTTACACTGTTTTTCGGGAATAACTTTGTAATCAAAGATTTGCCACGGGTTATTTCACACCTTCCGCTAATTTTTGGCACTATAATGGATTACCAAAAGTGAATAATTAATGCACTTGTCCCCGAGAAATGCGTCATTTTTATGAAATTTAACACTGGGATACGAACGATCATAGTGTGAAGTATATACCACGTCAGTCCACAGGCTCCACCCATCCCCTTCTTTCTCTCCCCCACCCTACTCTCTCTCTCTCTCTGGTCTTGAAACTTTGTCATGCGGCTGTACTCTATGTACAGTTGCGCACAGATGACTGGAGGCCACCTCATCCACCAATATGCTGGTGTTGTATCTGGTAACAGTGGCAGCTATGAATTGAACCGAAATTCAGTCGTCTGCTCGGGCGAAACAAACCCAATTATAATTTGTCAATATGCGGGTTTAACTGTTCTCTAATAAATATCATGTAAATAATCGTATTATATTGATAATGAGTAACATGTTATAAACATTATGGACATATTACAACAACAATATTACAACACATATATCCAAATAAAAATACATTCATTGATGTAAGAAACACGATTTTCGAATACTGTATCAGTACCGACACCAGTTTGTCTCACATGAAATAAAGCTTCAGTATTTAATTATATGTGTTGTAATAATAATTAACCCTACGTCCGCCGTGATCTGTCAGTGACACCATCAGATGATAGTTTACCAATACACATAATAAATGCTTCCAATATATATATATGACAAAGCTTGTGACTGTGGTGTATTTTCGAACAAAGTTTCGAGACAAGAGAGAGAGAGAGAGTAGGGTGGGGGAGAGAAAGAAGGGGATGGGTGGAGCCTGTGGACTGACGTGGTATATACGTCACACTATGATCGTTCGTATCCCAGTGTTAAATTTCATAAAAATGACGCATTTCTCGGGGACAAGTGCCTTAATTATTCACTTCTGGTAATCCATTATAGTGCCAAAAATTAGCGGAAGGTGTGAAATAACCCGTGGCAAAACATCATACTGATCCAACCTTTGATTACAAAGTTATTCCCGAAAAACAGTGCGACACGGGCCCTGAAAGCGTTAGTAGCAGGGTCCAAGGAGTGTTGGAGAGCAGCTGAACAGAGTTCGAACAAGTGAATTTTCCAAACGATTCTCAACGTTGAGAGAGGTTTAGAAGACTCACTTTTTCGAACTCTGTACAGTTACTCTCCAACACTCCTTGGACCACGGTCCACCACTATCAGCCATGGCTGTACATAAACAAAATTAAAAGTAAGATAAGATTGTGTCAGATTTTGTTTCCCGCCCTCCTTCCTACGAGAATTAATTATATGGTGCGCTGAGGTGAACTCAGGTGTGTGTATATGCTGGATGTTACATGGAAAAACATGCAATATTCCAGATGTTCGCATGACATATTCATCAGGAAGTAAGCAGTTAAAATAATTGAATAGTAAATAGACAACGAGACACCGAACTCAATACACGGTTTACTTTTGAATAAATGTTAACTTGATCTTTGTCATAAACAAGACACGTTTTCTTGGCAAGTTCTTGATTAGGTTACGGTAAATAGGCACCACTTTAAGTTTTATGTTTTCCAGGGGAAACAATATAGATATATAGATATAAATGGTGATGTAGATATCATAGCGTTCACACATTATAGCCAAAATAACACTCGGTAGAACGTAAACCTCCGTCGAGACAACACAATACCATTATCCTCTTTTATCGGAAATAATGATTTATATAAGGTTTCGATATGGATCATTACCAAAATCTGATTATTTATTCCTCGTGGCATAGAAGACATGTTCACAAATTTCATGAAAATCTGTTACTTATTTGCTTATGGTCTGTGTATTTACCCTCGGAAAACTCTGACAAACAAACAGATCAAAGGATGACATATGCACTAAGAATGTGTAGGGAATATTGACGGCAGCCGTACGTAAAGGCGCAAGTTTGTTTAATATACTTAATGCTTTCACCGTGAATGAATACAAAGGCAATACCTTTAATGGAGCGAGTAGGGACCAACAAATATTTTCTTTGTCTGCCTCTTGAGAGTCTTCACTTTTCTCTCGCAAGAAATATGTATACAGGGTGTAGAAAGCATTATGTGATGAAGTGAGCGACTTTGGCTGTGTGCTCTACTGGATGGAGGTCTTGTCACCCTAAATACTCCAGTTGTGGGAGCTTTTTTTTTACACATATACGTGTATAAAAAGATAGACAATATAGATAAATAGAGATAGATTGAAAGATAGATACATACGGTATATATACACATCAGTATGTACACACTTCACATTTTAAGTACAATAGACAGGATAAAATATTCTTGAAATGCCAGGGACTAACTCATAGAATTACAAAACGCGATGCACGCCACAAGTGCGTCCACCGAATCTGGGACTTTTTGTTATTATGTGTTTACGTTTGGCAATATTCATACACAGTTTTAAGACATTCAACCAACCAATGTCCTACAGAAAAGTACATATTATACTGAGCTTTCACATACTCTCTCCCTAATCTCGTTCCCCTCTCCCCCTTCCATTCCATCACCCACTCTCCCCTTCACATCCCTTTCGACATTCCTCTTGCACTTCCCTCCTCCTTTCTGCCTTCCCCATTCTCTCTCACTCTCATTTCTACTTTCTTTCTTCTTCTCTTACTCAACACCCCATTATACTCCCTTTTCCACTCCAGGTTCCCTCCCTGTTTACTAAGTTACTCCCTTCCCACTCTTTTCATCTCTCAGTCTTTTCTCTCCCCCATCCACCTCACTTTCCCGAGTCTTTATCCATCGCCCTTTCATCTCTCTTCTATCACTTCCTTTCCCATCATTCCCTTTCCTTTCCCCTCATTCCCATTCCTTTCCCCTCATTCCCTTGTCTCTCTCCTTTTCCATGCATTCCCTTTCCTTTTCTCTCGCCCTTTCCATCCCTTCCACTATCTTCTCATTCCCTTATCTCGCATTTCTTCATTCTCCTTTTCCATCCCTTCCTCCTTCTCCTCATTCCCTTATCTCTCTTTTCTTCCTTCTCCTTTTCCATCCCTGCCTCTCACCCTGCCATCCCACTCTACCTTCCACTGGCCATTAAACTGAAGCGTTCCCCAAATTTTTAAGTT
>JAWQEG010005902.1:0-12500 GCA_033782935.1 Petrolisthes cinctipes | reverse complement strand
ATGGGTGTATGAGTAGGAAAGGGCTGGAGGGTGGGGGGTCCCGGCGAGATACTGATGTCCTGAGAAGTTGTGTAGGAGACTCCTAGCCTGGGGCACCTTACCTCACCTCACCTCACCTCGGGCACTGTTGCGGTTACCTCCATCTCTCTCTCCTTCACTCTCTCATCTCTCGCCCCCTCCTCTCTTACCTTTCTTATTTAAGATGAGAAAAAGTATAAATGTTTTTAAATTTTGGACGTCAGTAATGTTTCCCACCAAGGATATTCCTCTGGTAGTAATCGGAGAAATATATATATATACTGTAGAAGTCACCAGCAGTATCCTTAAGACTTAGAATTGGCCCTCTCGATGTAGCCTAAGTCCATATTTAGTCCAGTCCTTTCAATTCGTTGTATTTGTTTAGCCCATTTATATATAATCATTGTTGTTGATTGTATGTCACTTCAGTATAGTTTTTTTTGACATCGAGTCGTTTGCAAGTTTGTTCTATTCTGTCACTACGTTGTTTCATAGCCTGTATCTATTTGTCTCGCGGGTAAATATATTTTTTTCTAACGTACCGAATCCTTTTTGGTACCTGAAATATATTTTAATTAAACTTGAGTACGGTTTAGTGTGGTCTTTTCTGGTGGTTCACTCTCAAGATGGACCCCAAGTCCCCTGTGTTTATCCATTTCATTCACTTAAATAGCTCAGTATGATCTTCCCTCAGCCCTGCTCCCCATTGCATTCCTTGAACAGTTGGCAACTTAAATTCATATTAATCCTACTTAAATGATCTGAACTTCGGGTGGTCACGTCTTATTGGCAACGTATTGAATTGTTACCAATTCATCCACACTATGCCTGGTAAATATATTCGTATCTCAGTCTATACGAGCTGAAATCTGTTGTGTAATATAGTTGTGAGGAATCACTAACCCTCCAAGTTAACATGTATGATGCTTCAACACTCGTAAATGACTGACACGCACATTTCCATTTATCCTGTTACTTATGATTATTTGATAGAAATGTGGCTCAAAATATATCGTTCAAGAACACAGACATATTAGTGGCAAGTTATCTCATATACAGTAAATACACGTGTGATATAAATGGTTTATGTTGCTGACTGTACTGTATACCTCAATCCTTCCTCTCCCTCCCATATCTCCATCCATTCCTCAGTTGGTTGTTCATCCCTTCCTGCCTCCCCTCCCCATCTGTCCATCCCTTCCTGTCTCCCGTCTGTTCATCTCTGGCTCCTATATATCCGTCGCTTCCTGCCTCCCATCTGTCTGTCCCATTCACCTTCCGTCCCTTCCTGCGTCCCTTCTGTCCGTCCCTTTTTCTTTTGCATCTCCACCCCACCCCCCCTTTCTCTCTCGCTAGCTCACACACACACACACACACACACACACACACACACTCACACACACACACACACACACACACACACACATACACACAACCTCAGTGTCCATCCTTCCTTATCTCTACCAATTATTGATTTTTATTTTTTCCATCAGTCTCCCTCTCTCCATCTCAGACAAGTTAAAAGTTTTGTAGATAATTTCACTATAGCGTATGGAATAAGAACAATGACAACTGAACATACTGTATTTAGTGTTTGTGGAGTGATTGACTATTTCTTGCATGTACTGGCTGGGTAGTTCCACCTCGTCTTTATTCACCTTTTACTTACCAACAGAATCTGTACAACTTTCTACTCTTCCTAGTATTCGGGTAACTGTAATAATTTCCCGAACCTGTAACAGACTGAACCTGGTATTGCACTGTACCTTAACCTGTAGTCACCCCAATCTGTAACTTTACTAGGACTTGGAACCTTAAATTAGTACCGTACTAGTGTTTGTACCTGTGTAACCTGTATACCTGTAGCTGCTCATTCACTGCCTGGCCAACGCAACCCTACAGTCCCTCCCTTCCCTCCGGGGCTTCCCTCCCCTCCAGTCGTGCCCTCCTTCCCTCCCTCCCCTCCTTCTCTCCCTCCCTCCCCCTCCTTACCTCCCCGCCTTCTCTCCCTCCCTCCCCCTCCCTACCTCCCCGCCTTCTCTCCCTCCCTCCCCCTCCCTAGTCTTTCCCGTCTTTCTTGCCATCCTCCTTTCCACCTCTCCTGCCCTCTCCCTTTCTCCACTCCTTCCCTCCTCTCTCCCGTTGTTTTTCCCATGTTCCTTGCTGCCCTTCCTCCCTTTCACTTCTCCCCTCTCTCATTTCCCATCTTTATTAGCGTCCCCCTTGTCTCCTCCCCGTTCATTTTCCTTTTCCTCCCTCCCGATTTATCTTCCCCCTTTCCTCCCTCTCGTTCTTCTTACCCTCCGTCCTCTCCTCTCGCCCTCCCTCTTGTTCTCCCTCCCCCCTCCCTTTTTGTTACATCAGTCCTCCCACCTATTCCTCCACTTCAATTGTTCTCTCCCTTCTCTCATCCACTCCCTTTCATTCACTCCTTCCCCCGCACACATCCCTCTTCCATTTCATCCCTCCCTTAAACCTCTCCCCCTTCCTCTCTTCCATTTCATCCGTCCTTACACCCCTCCCCCTTCTTTCCCTTCTCCCCCTTCTTTCCCTTTTCCCCCTTCTTTCCCTTTTCCCCCTTCTTTCCCTTCTCCCCCTTCTTTCCCTTCTCCCCCTTCTTTCCCTTCTCCCCCTTCTTTCCCTTCTCCCCCTTCTTTCCCTTCTCCCCCTTCTTTCCCTTCTCCCCCTTCTTTCTTATCACCTTCTATCCACCTCACTCCCCCCCTTCTTTCACTCATATTTTTTCCTTGCTCCCAATCCCTCTCTCCCACTCCCTCCTTACTTTTCTTCATTCGTGTTTCTTATTCCTCCTCCCACAATCCTACCCACCCATTTCCCCCCTTGTTTCTTGTCCTTCTCCCTCCCTGCCTCCCCTCTCTCTTTTCTTGTTTTCTATTGGTCCTGCTCTCTCCCTCCCTCCCTCCCCTCTCCCCTCTCCCTTATTTCTTGTCCCTTCTAACTCCCTCCCTCCCTTCCTCCCTCCCCTCTCCCTTATTTCTTGTCCCTTCTAACTCTCTCCCTCCCTCCCTTCCTCCCTCCCTTGTTTCTTGTCCCTTCATCCTCCCTCTTTCATCCCTTCGTCGTACCTTAAGGGGATAAGATGTTGTCAGTTAATTGGAGGCTACTGATTCATCTCCACGAGGCCAAGAAACAGACAAACCTCAATAAAAAGGGATGTGTTTAGTTTTATGGTTTGTGGTGGCACAGTTTGGAGAAATTAGTTCCCTCCAATTCACCGACGGGATATGAACTCTTCGGCTGCCTCTCGCATCTCTCCCTCCCTCCCTCCCTCCCATCCATCCATCCTATAACCCCCTTTTTTCTCCCCCCTATTAGAACCCTCCGGCTCTCCCCGCTTCCTCTCTCGTCCCCCTCTCCCCTCCATCTCCTCTCTCCCTCCCTCCCATCACGCACGCAATCTCAGCCTTCTCTCCCTCCCTTCCCTCCTCTCCCTCCCTTCCCTCCTCTCCTCTCCATCTCTCGTAATCATTGATACAGTGACTGGTAAGAGTTCTTTGTCACTTGTGGGTTTTTGAAGCTGTGAGTCACCGAACCATTGCAACCATGACTTTGACCCGAGTGGTGTGACTGGGGTTTGGTGCAGCGTCAAAAAACGTGAAAGAAAATTGGTGTCCTCATCTGTAGGTGAGGCCTGTGTACAACTCCCCTGGTCGGAACTTGTTGGAACTGAGTAAATTTTTAAGTGATAGTCTGAACCTCTCTTTGACTTCCTGAGGTTATACAGGATTCAAAGGGATTGTCAAGCAGCAACATATCTCTTCTAACCTATAGTGTTGGAGAAAGTACAGGCAAACAGAAAGCTGTGATGCTGTGTGAATGTAAGGTAACAACCTGAAAGGACAGGTTTATTATTGACTAACAATAATCGAGAGTTGGACACATTACAATCCAATCATTGGTGTCTAACTTTGCAAAATCAGAACTTTCTGGTTTTGTTCACGGAGATCCAATGTCATTATACTTTATGTCTCAGTGATTCGGCCATGGTGTTTTGTAGTTACTCGTGTTCCCTTGAGTATTTGATGTGTTACGGTTAAGAACATACAATAATGTACAGTCTCGGACCAGTGTGCATTTCCATTCCCAGACCTAAACGATATAAGAAAACCAACCATCCTGGCTCTTAACAAGTTCCTATATTCATTCCAAATGGTCGCAGCAATATCCATGGAGTGAAACAGAAACAATTATCCACACTATTGTCCAGTACCACGCCTCCTCTCATCATCACACCAACCTTCACTTTATCCTCGTCATTCATATCAAGCATCAGTTTGTCCCCGTCCGTCAAGCATCATCATAACAGTTCTCGTCCACACCCCAGTCATTCATTAGTCTGCTCACGTCGATTTATGGTCATGCAGAGTGGCTCATTCCCCTGTCTTTATGGATTATCGTTCTTGCATCTGGGTGAAATTAATGATAAGCCGGGTCCACACTGCCTGCCTTGACCCACTACACTCACTACAGGCGTCTCTCTGTAAGTGTGTGTGTCTGGCTGGTTGTCTGGCTGGCTGGCTGGGTGGGTGGGAGGTTGTGTGTGTGTGTGTGTGTGTGTGTGTGTGTGTGTGTGTGTGTGTGTGTCTGGCTGGCTGGCTGGGTGGGTGGTTGTGGGTGCGTGTGAGTGTCTTGTTTTGCAATGTGGTTATTATATATTTTTTATCTTTTTACATTTTTTTATATATTTTTTTTATGTGTTGGCTCTTTGGTTGTTTGCCTTACTGTTTCTGTTTGTTGCATGTGTATTACTATGCCTGGTTGGGTGTCTGTCTGGAATTTAGATGGATGGCTATCTGTCTGTTTCCCCGTCAGCCTGTCCGTTCGCAAGTTTGTCTGTCTCTCCGTCTATCCATCCGTTTGTAAGTTTGTCTGTCTCTCCGTCTATCCATCCGTATGTTTGGCGTCCCCTATCTAGGCTAACCAATATAAAGTTCCCGAGCCCCCTTTGAGTCACAGACACTCATATTCTTTTACCCAATATTTCTCGTAGACGCTTTAATTAATGGAAATCCCACTTGTGTATCGAGGTAGAATTCTGTCGTCTGGCAAGTGTTATAAAATATTCGCACTTTTCTACTTTTACCTCTCGTATCCCTCTTTTATTTTTCCCTCTTCTGCTTTTTATGATGTATTATGTGTTACGCATTTCTTCCTTATATCTCTTTTGCTGTCTTTTCTCTTTTATATGTTTATTGTTTATTCCCTATTCTCTACGATTCTTCTTCATATCCCTCGCCCCCTCTTCTTTATCAATATTTTCACCTTTGTCTTCCATCTTCCCTCGTCATCATCATCATCATTATTTCCTTCACCTCTCATCTTCCAGTCTTCAACCCTCTGTCTACCTTCCCTTATCCTACTCACTGTCCCCAGCAATTATTATCCATTCCCCTCCCTCCCTTTCTATTAATCTTGCTCCTGCTCACACCTATCAGTCTCCCCTCCCTTCTCGTGGGCTATAATCTTTTCCCCCTTACCCTCCCCTTTCCTCCCTCTCCTCCCCTTTCCTCCCTCTCCTCCCCTTTCCTCCCTCTCCTCCCCTTTCCTCTCTCTCCTCCCCTTTCCTCCCTCTCCTCCCCTTTCCTCCCTCTCCTCCCCTTTCCTCCCTCTCCTCCCCTTTCCTTCCTCTCCTTCCCTTTCCTCCCTCTCCTCCCCTTTCCTCTCTCTCCTCCTCACTTGTCCCTCTTCTGCTTACCCCTCACTCACCTCCACTTACCATTACCCATCCACCCCTTCCCTCTCCTCTCCTCTCTTCTTCTCTCCACTTCTCTTATCTTGCCTCCATTTTTCATTCATTCACTGACCCTTCCTTTCACCACTTCCCTCTACTTCACCTCTGGCTCTGTCCCTCTCTCTCTCCCTCTCTCTTCTCTTTCTTACACTCTTCCTCTCCTCTCAAATATCCCATAGTGTTCCCTCTTCACCTCTACTCTCTCTCCTTTTCCCTTTTCTATATAATACTCTCCCCACCTACCCAATTCTCTTCCTAACCCCCTTTCGCCATTTCCTGATCCATTACTACCAATTTCACTCTCCCCATTTATCCTTTCTCCATTTTCCTGCTTCACTTTCCCCCTTCTTTCACTGCCTTCTCCCTTCTCTCCCTTACTCACCTCTGTACGCCCTTTACTCCCCTCTAACCATACCCTGGTACCCTACACCCCACTCGCCCCCATCCCCCATCCCTTCTCCCTCCCTTTACCTGTGCCTGTGTGTACCTGTGACCACTAATGAGCCAGTGTTGGGTTCTCACGGTAGGACCTGCCTATCTAAAGTTATCTCACACCCAGCACTTTACAGGGTGGGAGAGGCATCACTCTCTCTCTCTCTCTCTCTCTCTCTCTCTCTCTCTCTCTCTCTCTCTCTCTCTCTCTCATTCAAGAGAAGAAGAAACCTGTCTTATAAAAAAAAAAAATCTTTTCTTTCTCTTTATATCTCTGTGAGTAGGTCATGTTTTTGGTTCGGTTTATTTATCTATGTCAGCAGGAATGCGCCAAAAGTAGTTTATGTATTATTTAGGTTTTTTTTTTTTACCACTGATGGGTCTCGTGACTGGCAACTGGAGACTAGACATTGAGAGAGATTAGGAAGTTGATCAAGGAATTTCTATATATTGTTAAGATTGAAAATGAAGTATTGATGGCGGTCTCCTTAGACTTAAACATCATTGATAATGTCAATGAGAGTGTAATATTGGCTTTGACAGTCTTTTTGAGGTAATGTTCAGCCTTATATATAAACAATTACGTGGTGCTCAGCCTTGGCGGTGGTTTGCGGTCTCCGAACTGTTTTATTTCTCTTATCGTTGCTTTTCCATGTACTCTTCCATTTAAGATTGCTATTATACTTTCATATTTTGTTCATAATAATTTATTTTCCTTCTTTTCTTTCTTTATAATGTTTTTCTTAGTCTTCTCTGTGTAACTCTTATTATAGTTATTGTGTTCTAATTTAACCTTTCATTTATTTTGATGTCCATATCCATCATGGTTATAAATTGGTTTATGAAAATCGAAATAATAAATGTATTAATGAGTGAAGACAAAGAGCCACCCCTGGTATGGCCATTAGTCAGATTGGTCCAACACCAAGACCTTCTATCTCTCTCAATTAGAACACCAGTGATGATAACTAATGGTGGCTCCAGACACGTCAAACCTTCCACAGTCACTCGACAAATAAGGACACATTTTTTTCATATCCAATTGTTTATGTACAGTACAAGTATTTTATATTTGGAGAAAATATCTAAAAATATAATTGACTCCCACGCAGAAGTGAATCAATACAATCGCCATGAAAAATATATGTACTGTACATACATCCTTCCCTTGACAAGAACTCGAATCCAAGGAAGCAGTAGTGTATTAACTTCAGAAATCGTGCCAATGTATGTTAGGTCAAGGATTTAGTTTGTATGTTGCAACTCATATAAGTCCCAACTTCAACACTACCTGGGGCTGGAGATAATTTTTGGGGTCTCGACAGTACCCCCAGTCTCAGTAAAAAAATATATCAACAATAATACAATAGACTATAGTGACTACCGGTGGACTGTGGTTGCCCCCCCCCCCCTTTCCTCCCTCTCTCCCTATTTCTTCTTCTCTCCTTCCTTTACCATTCAGGGCACGAACACTTGAGGTCCAGGCTTCCCACATACCAAGTGCCATGGGTGACCCGTCCTTGTGCCCTGATGCTGCTGTGGTGGACGGTGTATGAGTGAGTGGTGGTGTGTCCTGGCTGGGTTGTGTTGTGTGTAAAACTGGTGCGGTTTTCTTTTTTTTTATAACTGGTGTGTCGTGGGAATAACTGGTGTGTTTTGTTGATATAATTGGTATGTGCTGGGTATAACTGGTGTTGGAATAACTGGTGTGTGTTGGAATAACTGGTGTGTCTTGCTATAACTGGTCTGTAGTTGGTATATCTGGTGTGTGGGTAAAATTAATTTGTGGTGGGTATAACTGGTTAGTAGTGTGTATAAATGGATTGTAGTGTGTATACCGTAACTGGTGTGTGCAGGGTGTAATTATCGTGCCTTTGGTATAACTAGGTTTAACTGGTGTGTCGTGGGTATAACTGGGTTTATATGGTGTGTCGTGGGTATAACTGGAGTGTCGTGGGAGTCATGGTTCAGGGCAGGACAGAGCAGGGCAGGGCAGGGCAGGTGGGTATGAGAGGTGCGGGGATGCAGAACTAATGGTGGGTAGGGACGAACTCGGTGCCCTGCCTTCTTAAATGGGTATTAGGCTATATTGAGGACAGGTTTGGAGGCTGTCTATTCCTCCAAAGTGTCCCTCATAACAGTCCTCCTGAGTTATGAGTATTTCTTATCATGTTTGAGAGGAATTATTAGTAGTCTCCAATAATCTATGTTTGAGAGGAATTATTAGTAGTCTCCGATAATCTATGTTTGAGAGGAATTATTAGTAGTCTCCAATAATCTATGTTTGAGAGGAATTATTAGTAGTCTCCAATAATCTATGTTTGAGAGGAATTATTAGTAGTCTCCAATAATCTATGTTTGAGAGGAATTATTAGTAGTCTCCGATAATCTATGTTTGAGAGGAATTATTAGTAGTCTCCAATAATCTATCTTATCAAAATGATCGATATCCCTCCCTGGGTTCACACATTATACTCATATACACAACAACACTGGAATACATACAGACAGAAGATTAGATAGATATACACAAGATCACTACTTTACACACTTATATACACAGATATACACTTTCATTCTCTATTCATAGTTAAATGGAAACACATGAGAACAATTAAGAACAATTAATATTCAGTAAATATATTCAGATAATACCTACATTGTGTGTGCTTATATATACATATTTATTGCAAGTAAATTAATAATACACATTAAAATATTAAATAACAGTGGATCTATAAAATAATCTTACAAACACGCCCACACAACATCACAATGAAAAATATACACACACTTATGCACCTGATTATACGCACACATTTACACACACACATTATGTAGGCAGAACCATTCAGGCACAAACACAACAAATGCTCAAGCGTACATACACAGACAGACACTAAGAAACATACATACATACATAAATACATACATACCTTCATACATACATACATACATACATACATACATTCATACATACATACATACATACACACACATACGTACATACATACATAAATCCATCCATACATACATAAATCCATCCATACATACATAAATCCATACATACATACATAAATCCATACATACATTCATACATACATACATACATACATACACACACATACATACATACATACATAAATAACATACATACATACATAAACACATGCATTTTTAAAGTGGTATTAATACGGGCATACATCGAGCTACTGGAATATATTATTGTTGAGCGTATCTGAATGTATCAATATTCATGTGGTCACACCTGCACCAGTCTCCTCTACTATTATGTGACTAGTTTGTGCAGTATTATTTATTGCTTATCTCTTCCCTATTCTATTATTACAGTAATTATGTAACTAGAGTAACTTCTGCATTGCTTATCCCTTCCCTGTTTTATTTATGTCGGATAATTATGTAACTAGAGTATAGCTTCTGTGTTGCTTATCTCTTCCCTATTTTTACTCGTCTCCCTCTCCTGATTTTATTGTTGCTGCCTATTGTATCTGCTCGTTATCTCACCTCCCTTCCCCTAACCACCCACCCCTTCCCTACACCTAGCTCCCTTCCCCTGTTACACCTTCCCTACACCTCCCTTCCCCTGATCACACCTTCCCTACACCTCCCTTCCCCTGATCACACCTTCCCTACACCTCCCTTCCCCTGTTACCCCTTCCCTACACCTCCCTTCCCCTGATCACACCTTCCCTACACCTCCCTTCTCCTGATCACACCTTCCCTACACCTCCCTTCCCCTGATCACACCTTCCCTACACCTCCCTTCCCCTGATCACACCTTCCCTGCACCTCCCCAGTCTAATATATCCCTTCCTACTTTTCATATCTCCTTCCCTTATCCTTACCTACATCCTTTTCTTATCTCCTCTCTTCCCCTTTCCCTTTCCTCTCACCTTACCTCACCTCTCAAACTTCCACTCCTCCTTCCACTCACCTACCCTATACATCCTTTACCTTTATATTCTCTTCTCTTACTCTCACCTCTCCCACTCTCGATCGCCCCCCCCCCCCTTCCACTCCTGCCCCCCCCCCCTCTCTCGCCTCTCTATCCCCCAGACAGCACCGAGCCATTGTTAGTAGAGTTTACATTGTGTGATTAACTCCCCACTGTTTGCCTGCCAGAATTTTGTTAGTAAGTGAAAGGTTCTTGGAAGTTCGGGGAAAAAACAAGTGGGAATGACAGGAGAAGGAGAAGGGGAGGGGAAAACAATCTTGGGGAAAGGACAGAGAGAGAGAGAGAGAGAGAGAGAGAGAGATGAGAGAGAGCAGAGAGAGAGAGAGAGAGAGAGAGAGATGGGGGGAGTGTAGTCAGTGTGTGTGTGTGTGTGTGTGTGTGTGTGTGTGTGTGTGTGTGTGTGTGTGGTGTGTGTGTGTGTGTAGTCAGTGTGTGTGTGTGTGTAAGTGTAGTCACTGTGTGCGTGTGTGTGTGTGTGTGTGAGCTGTAGTCAGTGTGTGTGTGTGTGTGTGTGTGTGTGTGTGTGTGTGTGTGTGTGTGTGTGTGTGTGTGTGTGTGTACTGGTGTAGTCTGTGTTTCAGTGAGCCGTGGGTATACCGCTGATGATAATAGTATGTATTTCCATTAGAGTGCATGAAATGTGTAATGTAATACTATAATATTATTGAAGGTGATGGTGTGCGTTAGGGCGGGAAACTCTCTCTCTCTCTCTCTCTCGTCTCGTCTCTCTCTCTCTCTCTCTCTCTCTCTCTCTCTCCTCTCCTTCCTCTCTCGTCTCTCTCTCTCTCTCTATCAATGTAGAGTCTATATTATACATACCATTTCTATTTATCCATCCCTACTCTATACCTACTTCTTTTTGTTTATCTACAAAGTACATAATTAAGCAAGCTCACCCGGGCAAGTAGTAATTAAATCATAGTTATAACAAAAAGATACAAAAGAGAACGATAGCATCCCTTGTCCCATACAATAATATACTTCCCAACCAAGAGGAGCCCGAGGCGAGACTGTATTCACCACTCATTAATTAAAAGGGTAGTACAGTGTTGATGGGTATATCTGGAGTAACTGATTCCTCCATACTATTCCAAGCAACAGAACACCATTATTTTTGCTCTTCTGGTCCTGTTTCCTAGCATACTTTGGAGGAATCAAGGCACTCCAATGTAACGAAAAAGAATTACCACCTTAAAAGGGTAGTACAGTGTTGATGGTATATCTAGAGTAACTGATTCCTCCATACTATTCCAAGCAACAACAGGCCGCCACTGTGTTTGTTCATTTGGTGGTCCTGTTTCCTGGCAATACTTTGGAGGAATCAAGGCGCTCTAATGTACCGAAAGTGTATTAGCCCATTAAAGGGAGGGCAGCCATCCAGCCATCCCATTCCCGGTGGTGGTGGTGGTGGGATGGCGTGAATGAAAAACTTGCCTCTCATCCCCAGTGATCGACCCGACGCAACTTGCACGCGCAGCCCCGACAGGAACCTCTAATATGATTGTCTGAAACACCAAGAATTCAGTCGAGATAAATGATGATGATGAAGATGATGAAGATGAAGAGCGATGGTGTTAATTATAACGCCGGTAGAATAGGTAGGATAGAATATGAGTTAAAGAAAGTAATGAGGAAACTGTCCAAAACGCACATTTGATTCAGGCTGACAATAAGGGAAAGCTAGAGTAGATTAAGACGAAAATAATGAGGAACAATAAACTATAGATTGATAACAAGAAGCTGAAGGGCTAGAGAAGGGAACATCAATGGAAATGCAACTAGAAAAAAATATATATGTTTGCTAAGAGTAGGAAATAAAGAAAAGAATAAGAAAAGAGTATAATAGGACTGATAAAGTAGTGGTTAACTATGCTACTATAACAAAGAACATGGATCTGAAAGTGTGTAGAGGTAAATTAAAAGGTGTGTAAGGAGTGAAATCAATACATAAAGCACAACATAGAACAAGACAGAGTAGAGAGAAGAGTAAGATAAAACAGTATAAGCACACACACACAAAAAAAAAAAAAAAAATACGAGAAAGAAAAAAGAATATAGGTCTGCGAGAGTGGGACGTAGAAATGTAAGCACAACAATGGAACGAGACAGGAGTTTAAAAAGAGAAAGAGTACAAGTGTAGGTTGCAAAGGGAGGAGGGAAACAAAGTGGGTCTCATTGAGTGCACAGTGGTAAGGTCTCGTGGGTACCATAAGAAGGCAGTGGTGGTGGTTGTGGTAGCAGCAGTAGTCGTAATAGTAGTAGTAGTAGTAGTAGTAGTAGTAGTAGTAGTAGTAGTAGTAAAGGTGATGGAGAGGGAGGCAG